>JBBMHQ010093961.1:0-10461 GCA_037834295.1 Postelsia palmaeformis | reverse complement strand
TGGTGTGGAATTCCCAGACTCTTCAATGTGCGGGACATCGCGTGGACCAGCGGCTGGTGCTGGTTTACTTGCGCCCCTGCTGGGACAGATGCGTGCGTGGCGGGTGTCCACGTCAAGTGCTTCGCAGCAGGGGCACCTTACTGCCACGTGCTCCTCGATTCCAATGAATCGTCTTTCCATGCCCACGAACTCTGCTGCGGGTATGACCCGGAGTGAATCGGTTGGCCGCGCCCGAAGGCAAGACGTGGCTCCTGCCCCCCGTAGATTGCCACGCAAAGAGACGTGTGCGCCACACAGATCCCACCAGGAAAACAAACTCTCGACAATATACGTCTCAGGCAGACAGATATATCAGGTCAGACAGATATATCAGGTCAGACAGATATATCAGATCCGACAGATAGATATATCAGGTCAGACAAATATATACGGAGTATATATATATCAGGTCAGACAGAGAGATAGATATGTCAGGTCAGACAGATATATATATATATATAGATATCAGGTCAGACAGATAGATATATCAGGTCAGACATATAATAGATATATCAGGTCAGACAGATATATATATCAGGTCAGACAGATAGATATATCAGGTCAGACAGATAGGTCAGGTCAGACAGATATATCAGGTCGGACAGATAGATCAGGTCAGACAGATAGATAATCGGGTCGAATCACGCATGCAACAGAAGGGGTAATATTTAATATAATATGGACACTTCTAGGGCAAAATCATAGCAACTATGACTGTGGTCGGGCACCTCAAGACCCGCATCGTCCCATCGCTGCAACACCCCACAGCAAGCAGTGTGTTTTTCATGTACGATTCGTGACATACCAGGTATACGAGTTCCATTAGTAACTACATCACGGGGGACCTATAGTAAGTAGGACCAAGTATTGTTGGTAAAAAAAGGGCAAGATATACCACCTGGTGGGTTTTTGTCTGTACCGTAGGTCCTAATTAATACCATGCCCCCCCGTAATATAATGCCTGCCAATAGCAGGAATCGGAGCTGTTCCTCGGGATGTACGTTTATAGCAGGTACATACAGTAGTAAGTAGTAGTTGTTCTCTAAAATCAGTTGTTGGGTGGGGTATGGAGAGCTCCTACATTGCACTGTAGCCAAGTTAAATTTAGGCGCCACCCATCTAAGGCAAACACACGACACCCGCCAACCATGATCTATGAAGCAGCAATAATAGATCGTACGGATGACACCCATCAATACGAGGGCCCATCTACTATGTATATCGTATCAGCTGCCCCGAAGCACTTTTCTTGTATTTAGATATTGGAATGTGAAACGGGGGATCGTATCTGTATCTTCCCAAGGTAGAGGACTGGATGGCTCTCTCGGTTCGATCAGTGTAGTTAAGACTCGTTGCCGCCACTTGCTTGATATTCTGCAGCTGCTGCTGCTGGTATCTTTACCATTTTTTTATTGTGGCCAAAGTTTGATTCAACTATACTATCCCCATTGGCCGTACATACCACAATCTTTTGATTGGCGATACATATCTTGAATTACCTGTGGTTGACGAAAAATGTAAGTTGGGCGTTCATACATACATATATCCAACAGCTTGGGGGAACATTTATCAGGTATACATGTCCAACAATAACTTGGGGAGCATTTTCATGGACATATCCTCCATATTCCACATTTTTACGGTGACATGGCCGTCAAAAGTACGACCAACCTGAGGATCTGCCTCTTCCAAGATTCATAACAGACTGGCACGGATCCGTTGATAATAACTGATCGACGTAATTTATCATTTGAAGTTTTTTTCACCCGACGAAGAATAGAAGAGATGGGAAGCATTTTCATGCACCATTTATTCATGTACGTTTATGGACGTCAAATATACGCCCAGCCCAGCCCACCACCGCCTCTCATCAACAAGCGTTTGCTTGCGTGTAGTGCATGCCTCCCCGCCCCCCCCCTCTCCAGCTATTTTAGCTGTACCTCTAAACGAAACCCATACCCCCCACTACTTTACTGGTCTCTCTGACGGAAATCCAGCACAAGTTTTAAAAACTACTTCGTCCAAAACACGTCATAAATAAAGCGAAGCGCTTGAAAGACAATTTTCCTCGCTATACGAAAATGAAAATGCGCACCAAACAGCATCGCTCTATATAGATACCTAAACATGAGAAAGGCGCACGAAAAATAAATCCACGTCTGAAAAAATATTATTTACCTTCCTTTTGCTATACGAATATTCTTGAGAGCAAACACGTGTTCTAATGGCGCATGAAAAACAAGAAAACACCCGTGACATGTTCTTTCTTCGCCGAACGAGGACAATCCCACTCAAACAGCCTTCTTTTGGTGATATATATGACTAACATTCATCATATAAAAGAAGGCTCTTGCTAAACGTTTTCTTGGCACATATCCCGCTATATAATATGCGGAAAATTTGAAAATCGAACACATTTTGCGGACTATCACACCACATATGAACCAACCTCCCCAAGCGTGCACTAACATAACTACACACCATACACGTCCTAAACCCTATTCACCGATGTTTTTTTGCCTAATTAAAATGTACTGAAAACTAAATCAGAATGCAGCAGCGATTGAATAGCCAGCCTACAGAAAAGGACAAGCACGAGTGAACCACCCAAATCCACCTCCCCATCACCCACCCACCCTGTCGAAAATAGCAAGAATAGGCAAGATTATGGAACCACACCACAACCATTTCCCCACCCGCTGCTGTTGCACGAACGCAATACGACTTCCACTCCACACCCCCCCCCCTTACCTCCTGCTTGCCCCCGCGCGCGCCTCAAGGCTCATCATGAATAAAACAACCGAACCGAACCGATCCCACACTAAACCGATTCGAGCCTATCAGAAAAACGCCATAAGCAGTGTGGAAACCGAGCAGAACTATCTATTTTACTAAACGAATAAAAACTATAGTATTGTATCGTACTGTACACAGCAAATCGCCAAAAACAAACCATCATAATATATATACATATCGCCATCGATCGCTAACGAGCGGGGACTGTTCACTCCTGTGACCATTCACGACGAAGGCAAAGACACCAAGTGAGGAAGAAACATGCCCTCCCCGCTACCTCTTTTTTTTCCAATCCACGCCACTGTTCCTTCCGTTCCAGCTCAATCAAAACCAACTCGCATTGAGCCACACGGTCAACACTCTCGGCTTGTCTATCTCCCCTGCCCCCCCGCCCCCCGGGTACATACACGCCTTTAGTCAGTTTCCCCCGCATAAGGCTCTATCGCGCATAGGGTGCTTTCGTTCAGTGTCCACATAACCCCCCCTAACTACGGCCATCCACGACATGAGTAAACCCCCCCTCGGGTACACACACGCCTTCCGCTTTTATTTCGCGTAAGATTATTTAGTCTTGGTACCTCACTAGTGTTCCTCTCTAACGCTGGCTTCATAGTACCGTTACAAAATAAACACATTGAGTGAATCTCCACACGTCAGTCAGGCGAGGGATGGAAGCAGAGCCATACCTGGCCCCCTCCCATGAACATAAGTAAACGGCGAAAGCCACAAATCTATTATAGCGACGTCAACTCAAACGATAGAAGAGGCAAAACTTGCAAATCCATTGAAATCCTCCCCCCCCCGGTGCTCCGTCTCGGAAGGGATACGTGGTCAATGGTCAAATGACTAAGGCAAGCAAAAAATGAGTACGCCCGCCCCCCACCCCCCCTCCCCAGAAAGCACCGACGCCAACCCCCCTCCCCCTGGCCCAACCAGGACACAGCAGTAGTGAAGAATGTGACACATCGCATCACTACCGCAATCAGTAAAAGACAGTTTGTGACTGCCCCCCCCCCTCCCTCTTCCCAACAACAGGAGGTCGCTTTTTCATCATACGCCACGTATTATTTATCGCCAATACCAGACATTTTCTCGACACTTTCTGGCTGGCTGGAAAGAAAAGGGCGGAGAGACGCTTTCTCTCGCTCGTCGTGCAGGGGAGAGGGGGTGGGGGGGTACTCGGCAGGTCTGATGGCTTGTCTGCCAGTACAGGTCCGCTGCCCCTTTTTATTGCGGCTGCCGCGTGCAACAATTGAACTGTCGCTCCTCCCACCTTGCTTGTCCTTGTCCGCCCCTCCCCTAACTGGATAATATAAATGGGCGGTAATACATATATGGACCGTCTGAACATTACTATGGAGACCCAACGGTCTTTATATTCAGCTCACAGTGGCAACTACAGTAGCATTAGTTACGTCACATCGCGATCGTCATGATCACCAATCATGTATCACCTATTAATAATGGCACGATCATCACACATATCAGGTATCACTTATCGCGCCCAAATAAGTACTGTAGTTTAGTCAAGAATGCTTGCGGGGGAGGTGGGAGGGGGGCAGGGAGGGTCGACCACTGTCACTTCTATCAGTACTCTCACTTATCACAGTTGAATTCCTCACGCTACAGCCGTAGCTACGGTAGCTTAGCTGTTCGGTGTTGCCTGTAGAGCTGAAAAAGTCTACTCGCTTGCCGCTTAAATCACCATCGCTCCACCACAGCCAGGCTGAGACTGAGAGGCAAGCCGAGCAAGTACAGCCACGTATATATTCCCTATCACTCTCCACATGACTAAAGTAAGTTAGCTAACCAAGATGTGGTCACACAACTTTCCATAGCTGAAAAAGTTTAGCTAACCGAGCTATCATTGTCACTGTTTGCGGGGGGAGGGTGGACCTCGCGAAGAAACGGTGCTGACAGGTTCGTCGTTCCTCTTGCCGCTGCCGGCTATGGAGACGTAGCCCATGGCCCTGTCGTACGCGAGCTTTTCGGCGATCGTGAGCCTGTCCGTCATCCAGTCGCCCCTGACAAACAAGGGTTTTGATTTTAGGTTGCGGCGGCGTTCGTGAGGCGGGCCGCGCAAGCGAGGAGGGGCATGGGAAAAATTAGACGGTATTCATTATATGATATGGTACCTGGTACCTGACACTGTTCTAATACTCGTATCTAGCACTTACTGATCGTAATAATTAATAGTAGCCATGATCTTGATATGATAGTATGAATAGTGTTGCGCATTGATCGTACTATACTCGTCGTATTACGCGGGGCCATAATAAATAGCCCCAAGGTCCTATTTACTATGGCCCCCCGGAATCGTAGAACCCCTCAGTCGTGCCGCTCTGACTGTAAATACAGTCATCGTATATTCAGACAAGAGCTCAAACGGGGCACACCTGGGGTACTACTGAGTCGTGTGAGCTATCGTTTTTTGTAGTGATCTCTCGTTTGTCAGCTCCCGTTGGTGGTGAAAGTACGTATGTTGCGATCCTACCGCGCGTGCTTTATCGCGCAATGTACTTCGGCTTGGTGCGATAGATGAATTATGCCGTTCTTAACCCCTCGAGTACTGCCGCACTGCTGGACAAAACCTCAATTCGTCCATAAGATCGATATTGATCCGCACAACGGGAGGGCAGTCCTTAAGGCCCCAAGCGGATAACCGGAGTGCAGTCCTGAAGACCCCGAGGGGGTAGGTGAGTTTGTTAAACGCAAAACTTACGTGCTGTTGCGCGCCCACTTCTTCTTCTTGGTGTCGAAGATGCTCTCCAGGTTGCACGTGTAGAAGTCCACGAATATTTTGTTGGGGTTGATCGGCTTGTCCCCCCCGTACTGTCTCTCCAGAGCCTCCGCGACCGCCTCGTCCGTGGCCCAGTCCGGAACAGTCGACCTGTCGATTTATCAAATCAACATCCAATCAAACATCAAATCGAACATCAAATCAAGCATCAAACCAAATGGTGAACAATACACGATACCAGGTAGAGGTTCACCGACGGTTCCAGTCAGGTACAGGTACCAATCAGTGTTTATTTAGCCTACATGAATACGTGATACTGCCTGCTGCTATAAAAGTAAAATTATGTGTGGTGTTGTGTTGTTTGTACCACGCACGTGCATGCCAGTGCATATCATATCCTGTCTATGCTACTCGTATCACAAACTACTGCACCAAACTGTCTCGAGGGTGCTCAGTTTTTGTGCTGCGGTTCGCCTGTCACTTACTTCCCCTGGATCCTAGTCTTCCTCTGTTCATATACTTCGTATTATAGCGCTTTGCTGTTGTTTAGGTTATGTAGCTCGTTCTGTACTAATCATTGTCTGCCACGTCCCCTACTGTACGGGCGGGGGGCTACGGCGGAGGGCACAACAACTTTTTCTCATTTTTTCTCTTCGATTTGTTGTTTTGATTTTTTTAGTATTCCTTCTCTCTCATATATTGTGTACGTCGTACCTGTCGTATAGAGTACGATGACATGGCATCTAAATTGTCTACTCCGCCTACTGTATAACAAGTGTTAGATCTCCGTGGCGTAATTCTACGACCCCAGAGCTTGTGTTGTGTCTCTCTAGGATCAATCGGCACGGACACTGGTTGCGCGGGATGTCGACGGGTAGAAATAACGGGTTGATGTGAAGAATACACACACTGTTCTACTGTACGTACGTACGTACGTACGTACGTACTGCTGTGATTTCGACTGTAAATAAAAAACAAGAACTAATTTGTGAGACGTTTCATTAATTCCCTGAGGTGATTGAAACACTTACGAATCAAGCTTCTTCAGCACCGGGTCTTCGTCTTCTACCTCCGAGCTTGATTCAGAGCCATACCTGTATAGAAAAAAGGGGCAACAACGGGCGGGGGAGGGGGAGAGAGAGAGGAGTAGTGCTAAGCAGAGGGTTCATGGATGGCCAATATTCGCCTTCAACAAGCTCTATGCCTTCAATAACTTGAGCAGCCAACGCTCAACTTAAACGTGCCAACCTTCGACATCAATCATTGATGAGATTCAACCTTACCTTGCTCAGAAGATTCGAAGAGACAACCTCTGTATCCAACGAGCCAACCATCAACTTCGACGAGTGGCGAGATTGCCATTGGCTGCTGCTGGTGCTGCTTTCTACGCACCGCAGCGCCATCTAAAGTTCCACCTCAACGAGCCAACCTTCTATTCAACTGCAACGAGCGGCGGGATTACCATGGTGGCTGCTGCTGCTACTGCTTTAGCGCCATCTAAAGTTCCACCTCAACGAGCCAACCTTCTATTCAACTGCAACGAGCGGCGGGATTACCATGGTGGCTGCTGCTGCTACTGCTTTACTCACCAAAGCGTGATTTGAACTTGAGCTTCAACGAGCCTTTACAAGGCAACCTTCAACTTCAGCAAGTAAACCTTGATAAACAAAGTAAGACTCCACGAGCCAACAACCTTGACAAGACTGAAAAGAACCAGCCAGCCTGCAGACTCAACGAGCCAGCTTTCAGCCTCAACGCGCGGTGGGATTACTATCGGTTGCTGCATACCTGGTATACTATACACAGTGGGCATATAAAAATTGGCGTGAGGATTATGACGGGGGGGGCCATATTAAATAGGACCTACGGTACACTCGAAAACCTATATATTTGCAATTTTACCAATAATATTGGGTCCTATCTACTATGATCCACCGTAAAATCTATTATTAGCGTGCCTACACGTTCATTATATTATTGACTCACCGGACGTAGTACTCGTCATCTGCCTCGCTCGCGGTGCCACTCTCAATGCTGCTGCCATACTCCCCCACCTCCTCCTCGTCATCAAATATCACGTGGATATCCTTCCCCTTGTACGCTTTCACCGCTCGCACCTCCCCCGTCCCCTTGTACCACCCGCCTCCACCACCATCACCACCACCCGACACCACCCCTCCCTTAGGTAGCGACGGAGGGGCCGACGGCTTGTTGTGCCCCCCCCCCCTCCCACCCCCCATTCCAGCAGAAGGAGCGGAACCAGGAGAAGACGAAGAAGAATAACCTCCCCCGTCCTCCTCCGAATCGTCACCGTAATCCGCCATGGGCAGTCGGGACGGAGAGACAGCACCCGCAAGGACGCGGCCTCCTCCCCCCATCATCTTGCTGTTCTTCACCACAGGAGGTGGCGGCGTAATCACTGCTGGTTGAGGCTGACTCTGTAGCGCTCCTTTTATCGGCAGCAGCGGGTTACTCTTGGCGCTCGGAGGTATAGTCGGCGGAAGCCCGGAGACGTGGTGAATAACCCCCGCCACTCCCTGCCCCGCCCCGGCCCCCGCTTGCGGCGCGGCCGCCGCTGCCGTCGCTCTGGCGGGTCTAGCCGGCAGAGCTGGAGCGGTGGTGGTGGTGGGGCGCGGGGGCGTCGGTGGGGGTACTGGGCGCCGAGAGGTGGTGGTAGTGCTGGTTGTTGCCGCCGAAGGAGGGGTCACGATTGCTGCTGGGGTCCGTTCCTTAGTCGCCAGTGTCGTCGTTGTTCCCACCGATGCTGATGTTGGTGATGTAAGCTTTGCCGTCGCAATCTTCGCGGCCATGATTCTCGCGGCCATTTTCGAGGCTGAGGCTGTGTTGGAGGGAGAGGGAGTTATGTTGTTTGAGGTTCCACATGCTCCTGCTCCTCCTCTTACGGGGAGAGCGTTGACAGCAGCAGCAGCAGCACTGATAACAGTCTGTCTGGATGAAGTGGCCCAGATGCTGGTGGCCGCAGCGCGCTGACCAGCAGGGACTGTTGATGCTGCCACCCTAGCAGCTGCTGCCGCCGCTCTAGCGGCCGTTGCTGTTGTCTTTGGGGTTGATGACGCTGCTGCTGGTGCTCTACCAGCCCAAGTTTGTGCGTTCGTCGTCGTCGGCGCGTTCATCGGCGCATTTCTCGGTGCATTCCGAGGAACGTTCCGCGGGGCGATATTGCTTTTTGCGCTGGCATCGTTAGAAGAACCCCCACCTCCCACCGATTTTTGCTGCTGTTGCTGCCAAGATACCACTGCAGCGGCTACTCTGCCCGCTTTCTTCGTCACGGCAGGAATAGGAGCAGCACTCTCAGTTTCGGCAATAACAGCAATGCGGGTCTGCGTGGGAGTCTGCGCCGGGTAGGAGGTGGCTGCTGATGAGCAATCGGAAGTTATTGATGATGATGAGCCCCACCCCTTCTCCTCCCATGGCCGCAATGGAGAAGGATCTTTGGAGTCATCCCCATCACCACCCCCATCACGATTATGGCCGTCATTGTGGCTGTTATCGTCCTCACCAGTCGAAGACACCCCCCCAGCGAACTCCTCCCCCATCGTTATCTTCTTCGGCGATGGCGAGAAGGAGGTAGTAGTGGTCGTGGGTGCAGGTGCGCCGCTGTTGGAGATACCGCCCGCCTTCGCGTCCGCTCCTTCATTCCCCCCGTCCCCACCCCCACACCCTTCCTTAACCCCCCCTCCATCCCCGCCCCGGTCCCGATCCCCGTCTCTGCCCATCGCCTCCACATCGTCGACAAAACACGGCGCTTTCGCGTGTTTTCGCGGTTGGGTGGCGGGGGGCAGTAGATACTTGGTAGGCTTTTGGAGTTGGAGAGGTGCCACTGCTGCGTGCTGTGCGCCCGAGGCTTGGCTGAGCGCTGCTGATGGTGCTGCTGCTGCCGTGGTGGTGGTGGTGGTGACGGTGGTGACGGTGGTGACGGTGGTGACGCTCGGGGGTTTTCTGCCGAAGACGGGCTTGGTCTTGCTGGGCGTGGATGTCGCTGTGGCCTTGACTTGGTTTTGATGACCTTGCCTGATGCTCTTCAAATCTGCCGGAGTTTGGATTGATGGCGGAATAGAAGGGCGAAGGCAAGGGCGGTAATCAATCGATCGTTCGCCATCCTTTCACTTTATCACTGCTACCACAGTACTTCCACTGCTGTTGTCCAAAATCAGCAATAGCAGCGGCAGCAGCAGCAGCAGCA
Source organism: Postelsia palmaeformis (assembly GCA_037834295.1). NCBI lineage: Eukaryota > Phaeophyceae > Laminariales > Laminariaceae > Postelsia > Postelsia palmaeformis. The sequence goes on along the minus strand of JBBMHQ010093961.1, from coordinate 682 downwards.
GCAGCGTGGTCGACGTTTGATATTGGTATGATCTGAATACTGTAGAACGCATCACGTGACGATCCTCACACGGGAAGTGTCTACTGTATGTACTGCATGACGCCAAACAACATACGAGCTCTATGGGTAGAGATAGCGAGGCAAAGAGAAGGGGAGGAAGAGGGAGAGGAGGGAAGGCAGACTGAGTTCTTGCCTACTCGACAGAAACCAAACGACGAGCTCTGCGAACGTAAACTATCAGTCACTCTTGTTTACGCGAACAGCTACTGCAGGGCAAAACAGGCTGCCTGTCATGTCACCCTTGTTCACTTGCACAACTACTGCTGAACATACAAAACAGCCAGGAGAAAGACGACGAAGCTACCACTTGCTCTTCTTCATCTATTCTCACAGAGCTACTGCTAAGACGCACATCCGGTAGGATTCCAATACAAAACATGACAAACCAGCACGATGGCTTACATTTGTAGACGACCTGAGCTTTTCCGCGCGTCGACGACGCCGCCCCCCCAACCTTCCCCTTCCCCGTCTCCAGCTTATCCTGGCCCTTGCGCAGCCTCTCGTCACCCTTGCAGCCGCCCCCTACCTCGACCCCACCTCGCTTCTCAGACCCACACGCCGCTGACCCCGACGACAGCAATGACGTAGCAGTAGCAGTAGCAGTAGCAGTAGCAGCAGCAGA
>JBBMHQ010093950.1:0-10462 GCA_037834295.1 Postelsia palmaeformis | reverse complement strand
TGGCGGTCGCCTGGCGTGCGACCCGCCGAAGCCTCGTGCATCGCCTGTCCTGTGCGTTCTAGATAAATTTCCGTCCTAGCCCGACCGACCCTTCTTCTCTTCTTCCCTTTATTATCATATACCAGTACCTGGTGATACGTGGTCGTACTTCCCTTGTGTTTTTTTATTTCTCATCACAAAACCAGATTTTTTGTAGACCGACAAGCGAGCAAGAGGCTATTTTCGGATGGAAATTTCTCGACGGTTGCTGGATGAAATTAGTTGGGGGTTGCGTTGTTGTGCGCACCTTATCTCAACGCAGTGGAACGTTATAAATGTTTCTACATGAACGTGAGACAAGTCTTTCCCTCGCCCAAAGAGCAAGAAAGATGCCCTAAACCATGGTTTTCCGCCTTTAAAAGCGCCAGATATTCACAATATAGCCGAATGAGCGTCTATTCTCTTCCTTTTCACCAGCCAGAGGTGTGTGTCAAGTGTCAGCCTGCAACTGGTCTCCACCTCAGAGATTTTCCTGATTTAGACAGTACCATTTAGGTAGTGTAAAGCCAGCAATTAGACTTTCCCAGGCTATTTTGATTTTGCCCTGTTTTTTGGATTTTTAGAGTGGTGATTTCGAATAGCCTGCTACGTTTTTGGGTCAAAATAGCCTTTCAATTTCGCCTCTAACTGTGCATTGTACCCCGGGAAAAGCTTCCTGGCGCCGCCTGATATTCGGCCTGCGCTCCATCGTACTTACGAAGGGCTCAAAAGGCCGAGGTACACCTACTTTCAGCTATTGAACTTCCGTGCCACCTACTGTTGGCTTCAATTGTACCTATAAATGGCCCGAACGATCACTTTTCGCTACTGAAACATAGACAAAAGACTGCGGAAACAGTAGGAGAATTTTCCGGTATATTATTTTGTACCAAATGGACTTTTTCCGGAATACTGTACTTTTCTCGTCCGGCCGCGGGTTTTTTCTCGCACTGTAGGCTGCGTGGCACACAGGGAGCCCGCGTGTACACCACGGCGCCAGTTCGAGCCCTGGCCGAGGTCCGTGGCGCGTGCTCTTGCCTCCGAAGCCGCGAATTCAGGCAAATAACTATAGGGAATCATTCCGACCTGCTAGAGCCAAGCAAGACAAAGAAGATCCCACAATTTCGAACATTTTATGCTGCTGTCTGTTGCTGTTTTCTGTCTGGTCACATCGTCCCTCGTGCTCTTTACAGAGGCAGCCACGGCACAACAACAGTCGTTCATGAAGCCCTCCCTTTTGTGACGGCCACGGACAGTGCATTTTTCGTGTGCGTGCGTGGGTGGTGAATCCTGTCAATCTAGGAAGTAGAAGCGAACACATGCACAATCTATCTCGAGAAAGGTGCAATCAATTGGCTGCTGCGCCGGGGTAGGATGACGATTCGTACGAACTCACACTTCCTCCGTATCTCAAAAGCAACGCGCAGCCATGATGCGCACTACAACAGTAGCAGCAGAACAGCACCAGTGTTTGTATAGTATGTGCGTGCAGTGTTTACCAGGTCGAGCAATCGAGTGATAGTGGTCTCTGTTTTTTTTCGGTGCGATAGGCCTGGAAACCTGCCCGTGAGCTCACGGGTTGTGCGAGCAGTCAGCAATATTCAATCCCGCACGAGCACGGTAAATTTATCTGCTGAGTCTTGTCCGCGTTGAAAACCTGAACAATGTTGAAATCGCCCGTTCTTGGTCAACCTCAGCAGCAGCAGCAGCAACAGCAGCAACAGCAGCAGTAGCAGCAGCAGTAGATACGGCGGCAGCAACAATACACGTCTGTCGAGCGTCAAACATGTCCCACCTAGCGCTCTGACGTACACCACACACCTCACACCGGGTACGTACATGGCGACAAAACGGGCTCCCTCCGTCTGTTTACCTCTGGATGCTGCTTCTACCTGGCCAATAGCAGTGGATGCACTCGACCGAAAATACTACGTAGCCTTCACATTTACAAAATCATTATTAGTATTACGGAGGACCATAGTAAATAGGGCCAAATATTGTGAGTAAAAAAACGAAAATATGTAGGTTTTTGTGTGTACTGTAGGTCCTACTTATTATGGTCCCCCGTAATAGTAGTCGTAGTAGTATACGTACTACCAGGCAGTTGGTGGCGGGTATGCTGCTTCTACCTTTACTGCAGCAGTTCATCTATCTGCGTAGTAGTGGTGGTGGTGTACATCAAGATTAACAGTCATGCCCCCAACTCATGATATCGCTCGCTGCATGCTACATCGCCGTTGCATGGAAGTGTTCGTAGCATAGGAGCAGTAATAGTAGTAGTAGTAGTAGTGGCAGAAGTAGATATTGGAGTGTAGTATTCACTCATGCTCTCACAGTACAGCATCTACGTATTACTGGTGGTGGTGTAGCACAGTTATGCCCCAACACATGGTACCGCGTGGTTATTTGATTACCATGAGGTTGTCTGTATTGTACTTCGAAGTATGAGCATTTGGTCAGCAGTAGCACATAGTGATCGTATAGTTATAGTTAGTAGTCGTAGTAGTGTACCAGGTATTTATAGTATTTTTTCAAAGCACCTCAACTCGTTGGAGCATGTGGGACATTTATGAAAGGCCCCAGCCATCCACGACGCCGAATGATACGTACGTGCCATTCTGGACGATAATGTAACGACCGGTTGGTCTTCATATTTATGCCCCAACGGTCCTTACAATTTCGCCACGCTCTTCCCAAAGCCCCTGCCCCGTCTCTACTCGCCACTCGACCTTCGGATTTGGGGGAGTAGGCGCTCTCTCTTTACGACAATAACAACAGCAATAACAACAGCACACACGCTACAGTAACAGCAACAACGGCAGCCAGTCCCTGTGTTCGTACGAGTTCCAACAGAGATGCGTATGCTTGCTGTCGGGGTGTCGAGGTGGCTCTGTCTCTGGTTCATGCGTCTTGTTTTTTGTTTTGTTCTCGTTCGCAACCGCTTGTCACAAGCTTGCCATCGCACTCTTCTTCCTCTGCTGCTGCTTGGATCTGTGTCTCCAGTCTCGGGGTTGTCCGGTGGCATCACACGATTGGGCGGCGTGCTTGCTGCCTGTCGTGGCAGCTACCTGCTTGCTGTGGGGTCGTCAGATGCTTCCTCCATTGAGAGCTTTCCATCTGCCGCAAGGCGCTTCTGCTGCATGCAGCAGGCGCTGTGCCATGCTGCGATCGGCGGTGGAATTAGCAAGCTATGTCATCAAGTCATCATTTCATCATCTAATCAGCGTACGAATAGTGTCACAATTTGCTTGGTCCTAGAGTGCATGATTGGCCCACGTCACGGAGTTTTCAGGCCCCAACATTGCAAAATTGCCTCTACCAGACATATGTCTCCTACCCCCCTCGTAGAAAAAAGCCTTATCTCTGTGTGGAAACTCATTTTTTGCGTTGTGGAGCTAGCTATGTGGAGCTGACCTCTGGCGATTATGTGAACTATTTTTCAATCATATTGATACGTACCCTGATATATATATGTACTACCGTGTGCGGCAGCTGTACGTAGCGTAATTAAGACTGCCGATCCGAACACGTTTTTTTCTACAGACACAAAAAAAGACGCAAAATATAGAAGAAGCATGCTTCAATATTATGGTCGGGCGCCTGTAATAAACTGGAGATTTATTTATCGTGCCTCCGATTTTTTACTGTCTAGGTTGTCTGTTTAGAAATTTGCTGGACTGTGTGTCTAGGGCTAAAAGTGCTGCTTCCTGACATTTTTTGGTTTTGGGAGCGACAGACAGTGCAGCGGGTAGAGCATGACGAATAGTCCAAAATCACGAGTGCTCTGCACAGAATTATCCAGCGTGAATACGTGGTGCTTGGACTTTCAGCTGATTCGCGCCTTAGCAGGTACTGACTAATGAGCTAAATAGAAGCCCCCACCTGAAAGTTTACGCTTCACTTGCAGGCAGCTACAGCTCCTCACAAGCAACCAAAGCCCGCGAAATTGAGGTCCGCTCTTGCAATGGGGTGTGTGAGTGTGTCCGGTCCACCAGGCAGCAGTCGCAAGCGGCCGGAAACGACTCACCAGGTATTTTCGTGAAGTCAAAATTGCAAGCCAGCAGCAGAAAAACTCGCATTCGCCAAATATTTTTATTTCGCGCGCGAGCGCCCATACAATGGCCACACGCTACACCACGATGAAAAACGGCTACCACCAAAAGTGTGCTGATCTCTTGGCGGGTCGCTTGATATATTAAGCTCACGCTGTCGAAAAAGTACGGAGCGGGCAATTATTTTTCCGATGGGGGTTTTGAGTTTTTGGGCCCAAAGAAGTGCACAAAGGGCTAAAAAGCTCTGGATTCTTGTTTAGTTGCAGGCTTCTCCCCTGATTTTTTGAAACACGTGTCTCTTTGGCAGACACCTTCTTGTTTTCCCCGAGCCGTTTGTGTTATTTGGCGGCATGCATACGCGCGCCTACTGGGGAACTATTCCTTAGAGATCAGAGATCCCCCGTCCCCTTTATTCTCTCCGGAGATAGTTGGAACTCTTTTTTTCGGAATGGAACTTGATGGTCCCCAAAAGTTGTTGCTCATTGGTTGTGAAACGATTTTAAAATGAGTAAATTCCTAGCGTTCCCACCCTGTCCGTCAAAACAGTACTCCTGTACTTCTTGTTCAGGAGAACCGAACGGCCCGACCGAACGGGCACAAATATCGAGAGTAACTTGCATGGTTGGTGCCGGGTCCTGGGAGTGTTGCGCTACTTGCCGGGAGGCCCACGGGGGGTATTGGGATAAGTGAGATGATACGGGAGCATGCGATGGAGCATGTGTAGACGCCGCAGTACCCGCTTGAGATAGCAGCCACGCGGTATGGCCTTGGCCCGAATAGGAGGCTCGACATGGAAAAATAACTGTTTTTAGCAACAGCGCGGAACTGATACTTGTAGAAATCCCAGGAGTCCTCGTCGGGCCGTGACGGCATTGGGATAACTTGTACTGTAGATCAGTCCCGAGGGTGCCACTCGGACGGCTCGCACTGCCTGCTCTGAGGCATGCCTTGCGCTGTATTTGCGTGTGAAGCTAACCTCTGTGTCAATCAAGAGCACAAGAGCACTCGCCTGTGACGGTGCATCTGTCCTAGTCAACCTGCACAGTTCCGCTGCGAAAGTTGTTGGGGTTATTTTATGTTCAGCCTGTTGGGCGTCGGTTGCCCAAAATTCTAATTGGGCACAGAATCCTAAAAACAGCAAAGTTTGGAGTGGAACGAACGACTCTTACCGACCACGGATGACCTCGTTCCATTCCAACCAGTCAAACCGATCGAAGAAAGTTAAGACACACCCTGGAGGATATCAGGACTGATACGTGGTAGGATAGACCGCCACGGATACTGAATGTGCTGGATGGTGACTGGTAAAAAACAACGATTTAAGGCGAACAACAGACACAAACACATGTCTCCTTTGTGCACGAACGCACGCGCACTATCATCAGGGCTCTCTCGAAAATAAAATTATTTACTGGTACTGTAAATCATTCCACTCTGTATGTGAGAACCTTTTGTATATTCATATTGAATCCAAACACTTCTTATATCTATTAATATGAGCAATGTTAGTACCTCGTACGTACGCAGTAATAGTAATCGTCTGATCATATACACCAGCATCATCTTATGCCACTCACGTTTTGGTATCTCTTAGTTGAACTTTCAGCTTCTACATACACTGCGTACAATTTATACCACTGAGGCCACGGAGGACCGATATCTGAGGAGCATGTTGTTGAGTAGGCGCGCGTGGGCGTTTCACCAATAATACAAAGCGTTTTAGGCCTTTTTGTGATTTTTGTAGTCCCGTAACTTGCTGCCTCTCCCGGGATCGCAGTTTGGTATTTGACAGCATCTTCGGCCACGTCACCTCACTAGTTAAAGTAGTCGGCTGGACAACAGCAAACGTTTGGCGAAGGCCGACTTTGAATCGGTGATGTAGCCATCGCACTCGGCTCCCGCGCATGAAAATGACACATCCTACGTAGCGATCATGGGAGCTTTTTATGCTGCTGGCTCGCAAACTTCGAGCTCACGAAAACACTTGGTGAGTCGTTTCTGGCTGTTCACGTACGACTGCTGTCTGACACACCCGACGCTCTCACACACCCCGCCAGGAGCGTCCGTCACTTTTCGGGCTGTGGTTTTCTGTGAGGAACTGTAGTTGTCCGCATGTGACGTGCAAACGTTTTTTTTTCGCCATGTTTCGTGTCACCAGGTAAACTGTTTCCCCCAACCTTATCCGAGAGAGTAAATCTGCAAGCACGAGACCCTTTGAGCAGCAGCCAAGGCTTCTACGTACCCCAAGTTTTGATCAATATCGACTGTCTATACTGCAGCACCTCAATTCGAGGTGTAGGCCTCTTTTCAGAACCTGAAAGAAAATCAGAATGAAGAGGATCACAAGCTTTTGTGATGAAACACTATGTTGGGCCACCACCCGCTCTCTGCTATGCACGAAGTCGCCGAAGGTAATTAATGTAGCGAGATTTCCTTTTTGACCTCTCTTACCGCTCAGCGCGAAAAACCGCCGTATTATTATTTCTTGACACCTCTCACAGCGCAGAGAACGGTCAGAGCTTTGCAGCACTAGCATTGTCCCGATGGAACTTTCAGGAACACCTACAGTACGTGATCACTAATAAGTTCAATCGTATCTGACGGCGTTATTCTGGTGCGCAAAGTTTGTATCATTGCCCCTTTTGGAGCGCAGGGACGTCGCCTTACGGCAATAAGACTTACAAGGGACCAAAAAGTTTCGCCGCTCCGGACCCTGTTTTTGCGGAGTTCGCATCTAGCTGCCTTTTTTTGGTGCGCAAAAATTGCCGTATAGCCCCCTTTCGAGCGCAGGGACGTTGCCTTACGCCAATAAAATATTTACAGTAAGTAACCGAACAGCGCCCGAAATAAGCTCCTGCCGAGAAAGGCCCAGGACAATATTTGAGACGTGTCTCAGCCGCTAGGGCTGTTAGTGCCATCACGGCGCAGAGAGCTGCCCAATGCACCCACGAGGCAATTACCGGTACATATCATACCCATAGCTCTCTCTGGAAGTGGCGACACCAGAAAGCAAACCATTTATTCGACCCTGTGATCCATATGCGCGACAGTTCGCCCCACAAGCGGTTCTCTTGGAAGGATATAACTCACCCTTCACGCGACTGGCTGGACATACCACGGCGTCTCGCGCATGGTGCAAGTATTGTCTGCCTAGTCGGTGAAAATTCGATGTATGCCGTCCCGACATCTGCCCTGTCGTATAGGTATGAAGGTCTTTGGTCGCTTATACGACTGCACGTGCGGGCACGTGCATGGCATGATTACACCCCTTGTGAACTGTAACAACTGAAAACGAAGATGATTCCTCCACCGGCTGTTCCGTGGATTCATCGACATATGCATTGCCAGCCATGGGGTGGGTTCCGTGGGTTTGTGGACATTGCAGTTTGATGCAAACGATGTTTGCGACAGGGAAACCTTAATCCTGCGGACTGGAACATATTTTCGTGCCTAGCAGGGATGCGCTTGCGACGCACCCCCCACTCTTACTGTAATGGCTCTACTGAACTAAGATAGTTTTGATGCACTACAGCACGCTGAAAAGAAATACTGGTTTCTCTGAATGTAAGCGGAACATATCGATATCGCTTTTATTAATAGCAGCAGTATTTTTTTAACCGCCGACCAGGCTACTACGCGAGTTTGTTGGCGAGTGCGTTCACAGTCGGCAATGTTATCTTGACGTACCCGTGGGGATACTTCGCTGACCGGTTCGGGCGGAAGCCCGTGATGGCCTTTGGGTTGTTTTCCTGCGGTGTGCTCTCCATCACCTTCGGCCTATCTACGACCTTCGCCGAGGCTATGTTATCTAGGTGAGGACCCAACGAAGCCTTTCCCTTCTCGCTCAGTGGCAAGGTTAGCAGCAGCACCGTACGTATGATACAGGCCTGCAGAAAGGTGTGGCATGAGAGTAGCAAACACAAGTTGGTTTCTCTTTGGTCGACTGGCAGGATCTTGTTGCCCGACCTCTATCGATCTTGTAGCCCCAACCTGTATCGTCCTGCATCGTAGGCAGGTGGAGCTCGGCTCTGAGCAACCCGTGCCAGGGGTAGCAGAGTCCGGCCAGCTTCTGGGATACTGAGATGACACTCATTCCGCTTCCGCTGCTGCCGTCCTTGGGCCATGTATCGCAGGTTTTTATTCGGGCTCGCTAATGGTATGGTGCCTATCGGGAGGATTATGATTGTTGAGCTTCTGGGCCCGGAGCATGCAGTTATTGGCATGGCGTTCGTTCCTGGTAAGATACGGTTTTTTTCGATACCGTGCAGCACTCGTTTATAATCGATAAGCCGTTCGTATGGAGATTTAGAGGAAATCTTGCGTTGTGCGATGTCCCCAACATGTTACGAAGCGTAGACGCTCATGTTCTGCTTGGTTTTCTTGAGAAAAAAATGCAGCTGTGGTCGAAATATTTAGCCATGTTCTCTTATTTTTGAGACTTGTTTTGTGCAGGATCCAGAGCCGTCGGAACCATCCTCGGGCCAGTGATGGGAGGCATCCTTGCGCAGCCAGCTGTGCTGTACCCGTCTACGTTTTCGTCAACCGGCTTGTTTGCCAGGTGATACTCGACAAAGTCACGCAACCAAAGTATGCATCTTTTGTTGAAAAGGGCAGTGACGCGCCCGTCGTCGTCATAAATACAAGTTCATATGGACATCTCGCAGGAAGTGGCAGGGCGGAGCTTGGTGTCCACTCGTGGGACTTGCACTTACCTGGTACGCAACGTTTAACGTTTTTGTATAATATCGCGTCTGCCTCTTTCTTCCTATGCTTGACACAAGCTGTCATGGAGATGGATCTGTGAAGGTTTTCATGCGTATTTCTCGAGAAAAAAACACGTCTTCCACGCCGAGGTTTTTCGACGTTTACCGGGTCTCCTGTGTTGAGTTATACCCTAAATCTTCTCTTCCCGGGTATTTACTGTGCATACTACGAGTAGGCAACATCGACCTTTATCAGTCCAGCGATGGCAGTCTTCGCATCCCTAAACTGAAGTGTATGGCACGAAGTATCCGTTGCTTGTCAGGCGAACCTCTTTTCACCGCATGCTTCCGTTGTTGTAATTCGTCCAGGTACCCCTTTCTATTACCCAATATGGCCGTCGCCTTCTTGGCGTTCACAGTTCTCCCCTTCGTGGTATTCTACCTGCCAGAAACGCTGAGGTTAGAGGAAGTGACACATGGCGAGCGTGCGTAGAGCGGGTAAATGCGTGGGAGCTCAGATACAATTACTGTGAATAGTACATGCACAGGAACGCTTCTTTGCTGAGGGTCGGGTAGAGTTTACGCAGTTGTTTTGTTCGATTTTGGCGACTGGTCTGTTTCTTTTTTGCCACGGTTGCAGACAAATACAATCACAGTCAGCTCATGCTGAGACGATTCCGCCGGGCCAATCCAGTATCCAACCACGGATTCGGCTTCGGTTGGACGTATTTCCCCTCTTGGGGCCCAGGTACACATGCTATGTAGCAACCGAAAAAAAATGACGAGGACGTGCGGTCTTGTGCAGCATTCCAAGCCGGAATATTACAAATCCCTATAATTTAGTTCAGACACACACCCTGTAGTATACCCCGGCAGTCCGTGTAGCGTAGCGTGGCCGATGGTTGATGCTGTCATAGTTTTCCCCCGCTTCTTGCTTCCTTTGAGGCCCCAAAGGGGTTATATATTGGGTAGACCATACGAGCGGCCTGTACTGCCTGGGGCACGCGTGGCCTATGGTTGCTGTAATATTTCCCCCCCACTTGTTGCTTCTTTTGAAGCCCCGACGAGGTTATATATTGGGTAGACAATACGAGCGGACTGCACTGCCTTGGGCACACGTAAGTCCGCTTGACCGAACCCTACTGCTGTGGGCAACATTGTAAAATGGATGTCCCATGCGGCCCACCCCCTGTTCTTTGGTTCGCTTTGCCCCCCTCTTTGCGCACCACCTATTTCCCCCCCTCTTTCCAACGCGATTCTCGTTGTTGTGTTCTGCTTGCTGTGTTCGAGCTGCAGCGCCTCGTCCGCTTTTGTCGAAGGTGGTGCTGGAGACGTCGAAATTAGCGGCACCATCCGGCGTGTTGCCCGAGTAAAAACTGACACAATCTCGCAACGCAATCCGCCTCGTCTGCTTGAGCAAGGCATTTTCTCCGATGACCCCGAATTTCTCCCGAGAACAGCATCTACAACACGAGCGCAGCAGACAAGCGTCGGTAGCCTCAACGCTGAGCTCGACAGGAATAAGGAGGAGAGCGAATCACCAAGTTTTGTGAAACGTAAACGCGGCGTCGACCTGCCTGTTGCTGACGGGGTCGGCGATGAGTCGCCGCCGTGGGAGAGGCTCGGAACGTCTGTCGAGAGCAGCCCATGGTGCGGGCCGGATGGGTTGCTTACCTCCTGGCGGGTTCG
>JBBMHQ010093939.1:0-10462 GCA_037834295.1 Postelsia palmaeformis | reverse complement strand
TCAAGGGTTTAAAGGACTGAGAAAAACAAAAAACGGGGGCTCCCCCCCCCCCCCCCCCTCATTCCCTAGAACGCCACCCACGGCGGATCCACGGCGCTGTCCACTCATCTCGGCCTCAGCCTCATGGGCACATGGGGAATCGGCTCGGAGATTTGTCCCAGACGGTGATGGGTTATCTTGGGTGTTACACGTATCACCTTTGTAGTGCATGTTTATTTCTTATGTGAGACATGGTGTTTAATTTTAGAGTCAGTTCCAAGTGAACACGTTTTGACGTCCGACTCTACTATTTTTGATAGTATGGAGCTTTACACGCCTGTCCGTCCTGGTAGTTTAGTATGTTGGGTACGGAGTGGTCGCATTCTTATCACATGTGCCAGGGGTGCACGTTGGGGGAAATTTGCTAAACACGTTACGGGAAATCATGGGAAATTACTTTTTTTTGTGTGTACTGCGATGAAAAATGGGGATGGCAAAGAACCATCCCCGGGTTGTCCAATATATCCATGACAAACTCGCGAAAAATACAAAATCGCGACAATATAAGCCAAAGTAAATGTGTGCAAGCGCATACCTGCTTAGTTTGCTCGGATAGCAGGATGGTGTTCTGCCGGGAATACTTCCCTGTTCGTATACCCATGCTAAGCCTTAACAGTCTCCCCCTTTGGAACGGACCGGATATACGGGTCGACGCTGGACACCAACACGCGGTTCCAATTTCTGGTGATCCAGAAGTATTTCGAAGTGTCTCGACGTGAGGAAGTTCACTTTAGAGCACGCCTACTATATTTCTACCGCATGTACCGGCGACAGCAGTGGGGACGATTCTGCCAAGCCACAAAACCTGGCCAAAACACTTGGTACGTACCACGGAATTTGTTACGCGTGTAGTAAGTGGGCGTAGCGCAGTAAGGTACACACCCCTGATCCATATACCTTGGTAGTACCGGGAATGTTACGGAGCATGGCATACGTGGGTGCAACACTTCTGTCAATCGGCGGTCAACACTGCTGTCAATCGGCGTTCGAATGTCATGATGAGTCAGGAGAGCACCTCCTGGACCATTGACTACTGGTATACCGTCCGAAGCAAATGGTTAACGATGGTTGACAGTGATGAAACCACCACCAGGTATGTTATAATTTATAGTATATATTAATCACCATGTTCGAGGCAGAAAGAAAACTGCAGCATAGATAGCTCTCCGCTTGGTTTTGCCTGCTACATACCAGTCCGACATTCTATATACCTGGTAGGGCCGATCGCCAATACAATATATGTTAGGCCGATACGTAATTAGACGCCTGAGTATTTATGATCGTAAACTTAGAACTCGTTATGTCCGTATACCCATTCACCTACTTCGAAAGTGAAAAACAACTAATTCTGACCCGGGGATACTTATCTATCATCCCCCCCCTGATTCTCGGGATTTCCCGCAATTTTTTCAGTATGGATTTTTTGGGGGTTTTATTGAGCTCGTGCAGACCGAAAAATCGAGATTTTTTCATTTGTTTTTACTAAAGGAATTTTGACACCTTCAGCCATAGGAAGAACTACCTGTTGAGAACATGATCATACTGGGAGCTCAAAAGCCGGTGAAATCGCAAAAATTACTCCGAGTGCTACTTGCGTCGAGTAGAAAAACGACATGAAAAAAGGAGAAAGAAAAAAGAAAAGTGTTCATAATCAAAAGTAAATAGTGAGCTATCTGAGGTTCGAACTAAGGGCGGTAAATTCCCAGTCTTTCTCCTGCTATATATACCGATGAGCTGGGATGGGCCCTATATAAAATGCCGGACTGGTATTCTGGTTGGGGTTTTGCCGTTCGGTCTACCATCGTCTCTGCATGCTGCGGCGGCAGCTGAAGAAACTGCAACATCAACGTGTCAGAACCATGTCGCCGCGCCCCTCCCTGTAGTAGTGCGTAGGATTATAGTAACTTCAGCAGTAGCACCAGGTCTACAGAGGAATCGGCGCGTTGGATGTTGGAAATCAAAGATCGTACGTATGTATGGGGTGACTGCACCGTACACACTGCTACAATGTGAACGATCAGCCTCGTGATGAGTCGTGCGCCCTGCTCAGCACAGACAGATACACCGTCGATTGCCCATTATTTTCTGTTGCGAGTAGGTCTGCCGCTCACCTCAGTGTGTACCACGAGGTCGAGCTATTTGCATTGTAGGGCAGTGTACGGGTGAGTTCAAACCAAAGGGGAGTCCACGTGCAGACCACGACGGTAAAGAGGGGAATGTGCTTGTACATCATTCGAGTTTTCACGGCGCGCCGTGGCAATCTTTGCAGTGTAGGTCCTGTCACCGCCATAGGCTCCCATGGTCACACCATCCCGGCGGCATCATCGTGGTGCCAGTTCACACTATGATCGCGGTGCCCTACGGTCATGTCGTTCTATGTGCGTCGTGGCACGTGCAATGACATCGTCATGGCGCGTGCCAAGCTCCACGGCGTTGCGAGGGCCGTCACGTAACCGACATGGCAGGCGATGGGCACTACCGTTGTCATGCCCATATGATGACGTGCATCGATGACACTCCCGATGGTCAAATAGCTCCACCACTATATCAGGAGGCGGCCGTGCAGCAGTGCCCATGGTGGTGTATGGTATAGTACCAACCCGGGGCATCAGAATCGCAGGTAAGCCGAGAACGAAAAAGCCATCGGAGCAGGAAGACCAAATCATGTGCTTGTATGGTAGCATACACAAAAAATGAAGTGATATTACTGGACGACCAGCAGTACGAACTTCAAGAAGTAAAACATACTATGAATGTGAATACCAGTACATTATACTCGTAGTTTTAGGAATCATAGAGCCAGCGTCCCCGGTGGCTTGGTAGGTAGTCCGCGCGCCTATCATTATCAGTTTCGTGGGTTCAAGTCTCACCGAGTGCATGCTCAGGGGCGTTTTCTTGCATGAATGAAATTGATTAATAATTGCGAAAAGCTCAAGAGCGTGAGTTAGCTACATTCGATGAAAATCGACGAGAAGTGGGATTGCTGAACCCTACGCGCGACAAAAAATAAAGGTACGTACCGGGGGGTAGAAGGATAGACACCTGTGACCACGGCTTGTCCTAGAGGGCGTCGAGGGTAAAATCTCCTACGAACTGGGCTGGAAAGCAAAAGTGATGATAAAAAACAAATAAACATACAAACAAACGGACGAAAAATATAGGTGGGTAGTCCGCGCGCCTATCGAGTCTCACCGAGTACATGCTCAGGGTTTTTTTCTTGGATTAAATCAATTGGTTAGCGGAAAGCGCGAGAGCGTGAGTTAGCTATTGATACATACATTCGATGAAAATCGACGAGCAGTGAGAATGCTGAACCCTATGCACGACAAAAAGTAAAGGCACGGACCGGGGGGGAGAAGGGTAGACACCTGTAACCACGGCTTGCCCAGAAGCTTGTCGAGGGCCAAACCTCCAACGAGTTAGGCTGGAAAGTGAAAGTGATAATGAAGAAACAAAAAAAATGTGTGCACCACAGGAGGAGGTAAAACACATACATGCAAAAAAGAAACGCCGGAAAATAGTGTCAAAGACCGATCACAATCCGGAAACAAACCCTCGTCGAGACTCCTCCTTCTCCAGGATAGAACTTCTGCCTACACTAGCTACGACTATGCAGGCTGCCTCTGATAACCTTGCTCTGGCGGCTCACAAAGTTTGTTGCTTGCTTGGTGCCGTGCGTTTCGTTCGCTGAGCCGTTTTTCTTTTTATAAGCTGTGAATGGTAACAAGACGCTTGTCTCGTCAAGACGTGTCCTGGCGGGAGGGGGGCGAAGAATTTTCCACGCAGCAGGCGATTACGCCTACGAGGTTGATAACAAAAACACGTTTTTACTAGACAGTACTGCTGCTGTATCACTTTTTACCCTACAGTACAACTTGCATGCTCTCTACTTATCAACGCCGCAGCAGGGGAGAAGGGAGAGGGGCTTGTCCGAATCTTCATTATATTCAGGAAACTTCGCAGTGTGGGGGTCCGGAAAATTGTGACGCAGGATGTAGACCAACCACGAGAAGTCAAACATAGCTTGTTAATTCCGCCATCGAACATGCCTACAGCAGAAGCACCTCACGTCAGTTAGAAAGCTCGATGGGAGAAGTACCTGACGACCGTGCAGCAAGCAGCTACGTACGTAGCTGCTGAGACGAGCAGCAAACAGAGCCCGCGTAATCGAGCGATGTGCGTGTCTGTTTTCTTCACAATAAAAACAGATATTTCTACTCGTCGATATCCCCGGCACAGCCGTGTCCTTGCCGATTACTTAGTCCTACGAGTAAATAGAAGTTCTGTCGTCACAAAACTACACCACAGATAGACTGCATTTTCACGTGTTCAGTATGTACAGCAGTAGACAAAATGCAGCAATGCCATGTCATGGTACTGGATACGACAGGCACAACTTCCACATACATCCTATGGAAGACGGGAAACGAACGAGAAGAAAACAAAAAAAACATGGAACATAAAACAAAAGACGAAAAAGAAGAAGAAGAAAATGTCGTACCTCCCCGCACTGTGTATTTGTGTTGGCGTGCGTCTGTGTGCGGGTGTTGTGTTTTTGTGTGTTTTTGCGTTTGTTTCTGTGCGTTTGAGTGTGTGTTTGCGTTTGTGTGTGTTTGTGTGTTTGTGTCTGTTTGTATTCTTTTGTGTGGGTTGTGTCTGTTTGTGTGTGCTCGTGCGCGTGTTTGTGTATGTTTGTTCATGCGCGTGTTTGTGTGTATTAAGCTACTCGTGTCTGCTACCCGGCGACATCCAGTGCGACCAATGTCCGTGCCGATGCTTCAATCCTAGAGAAAGATACAAGTTATTATGTGATCACCAAAATACGCCACAGCAGAGATACTACGGGCGTGGCAGACACTTGAAAAGAACGAGTCCAAGACGAAATACCACTACTTCTGTTCTGTTGTACTTGAAAAAACAGAGTGAGCCTTAGAACCGTGGGAAAATAACAGGCAAACTAAAGCACAAAGTGCCCTCAAGATATAGGCGCAGCAGAAGTTTGTGGTAAGTGTAGCATAGCCACGGTCTCCCTACTATTAATAACAGTCCGCTTGGTACCTTACTGCCTTATCTGCCGTCTCCGTCCCCCGTTCGTCTACTATACCCCGCCCCTCGACGTCAGACAGTTCTAAACGAGCGAAGCAGGCTGGCCATCCACCCAGGCCCCACGACTCCTTTCAAAAGGCTCACTAGTACCAGTTCAATAGAAGAGAGGAAGAGAAAATAATACAATAATAAGTGGCCTGTACATTATTATTCCTCTGTTTGACGACATGACGTGGCACCACCTGCGGCAAAGACTTCCACGGCATATTCCACAGCATACCACTGAACCCTCCACGGACCTCCACGACATACGATGGAACCCTAACCCTGACCCTAACCCCAACCTAGGTGCCGTGAACATTAGGGTGCCGTGGGGGTTGCCATAACAGTCGGTGGGGTCGCCATGGCACCATGGCCATGCCACGCAAAATTCGAATCGTAGTGTAGAACCCTGACTGCACGGCCTCAATCACCTCTGTCTTAAGCATTCATACTTTCAGGCTAAGGGGGGCGGTCGTCGCATCACACAACTCCGGGCCCAGCCATATGAGGCATGTTCGCTGCCGAAGAACAACCCCTAGACTGGAGGCACATATCACATCAGCAGCAGATGAAGCAAAGCTGCGATAGCACGCTTGTCGGTTGCAAGCGATACTGAAAATTCTTCCAGGTCTAAACGCACAAACCAGCAGCAGGCGGCAAAGCTACCTCGAAACCCCGACAGTACGCACACGCATAGGGGTTTATTCGAACTTGTACTATCCTGGTGACTACCTATATCGTTGGCGCTGTTGTACCGTGTTGCTGGTATAGTCGCAACGAAAGAGCGCGACCCACCAATCCGAAGGCCAATTGAGGAGAAGAGACGAAACAGGGGCTTCGAGAAGAGCGGGGCGGATTCGTAAGGGCCGTTAAGATAAAAATATGAAAACCAAAACTTTGTTTCTTTTTCAACCAGAAGGGCACGTACGTATCATTCGGCGTCGTGGATGGCTGGTATCATATTGAGGCATTTGATAAATACGAGTGATATAGCTTTACACAAGATCGTTCGAATGTTGCTATTTTCACTGAAGGATTCTCCCTATAATAAGCGTTCATGGCGGCGTCGAAACAGAGGGCACATGGCATCGGGCGAAGGTGACACAAAACTCGAAAAATTGGGCGACCTGGACAAAAAACGCTCACGCAAGCCTAGCAAATGCCCCCCCTCTCTCCCCCTCTTATTATGAGTGGCGTTGGTTGGCAACGACACATTGAAACATGCCGCTCACTGCCCGAGGTAGACAACCAGGGAAACGATTTTCCTTCTTTTTTTGGCTGTCGGTCACAGCTACCTAGGTGTCAATTTAGATCATTTGTGCGAGGTGAACAACCTTTACTCCGCACAAGGAAATTGATCGCATCACGTAGTAGTCATGGCAGGCGCCCAAGAGGCAGCTGCATAGTACCTCCATTGCCGTCTCTGGAAGTGGATACGCCGGATAATAAAATGACTCACTGAAACTAACTGTGATCCATATGGTAGTCCTCCTCACAAGCGGCGCAGAGTAGGATGTAGCTCACCCTTCATTCGACTTGCCGGACGCGCCACGGCGTCTCGCGCTGGGTGCAAGCAATGTCTGCATGGTCGATGAAACCCTTACATGCTCCGTGCCGGCATCATACGGATACGAGGGTCTATGGTCATACGACGACGACCACGTCTGATATCGAGTTCATCTCTCTTATCGAGTACGCCCTCGCCCAACTCCCCTCATCAGATGTTATTTTTGTTCAAGGAGAGCATGAACGAAGATGGTATGATATGATCACACGTATGACATTAATAGGTACACGTCGTGTATGACGTCTAATACTGCACGCATCACACTTTTTTCAGAGTCCTCACCACTACTGTTGTTGTTTTGCTCATTATGCAAAGCAAAACACATGCTTGCGATTTTTCCACGTTTTTCCACGGTCCGGCTTTTTCAATAGGTTTGGTGCGGTTAACTGCATCGCACGGCACCGTGGAATTTCTGCTTTATTGAAAATCAAGTAGCAGCGCACCGTAGGTTTTGCGATATCAGAAAATCGCACCCAAGCGCATCGTCGTTGGGTTGGCGATGTCTGAAAACCGCACCGAACCTCAATGTAGGATATACCACAGAACCCAACCGCACCGGAGGATTTCCAATACCTGAAAACCGTACCGAACTGCACCTTTCAGAACCGCAGCCCGGCGTTGAGGGCCACTGACTTCGAACTTGAGTGGATTGCCCGCAAAACGAGGCTACAGTCTTGAAAGAGTTGAGACTTCCGACTTAGTTAAAGCACACAAAGCACACCGACCGCACAGCAGTAGAAAAGTAACTGAAGCCACATCGCACCGTGAGCATGAAGATACAGTGCCCCTAACAATTGTGATGGGTTATTCAACGGTGCGGTTAATGTCTGCCCCTAGAAACCCGCGGTTCCGTCAGATGCG
Source organism: Postelsia palmaeformis (assembly GCA_037834295.1). Lineage (NCBI taxonomy): Eukaryota > Phaeophyceae > Laminariales > Laminariaceae > Postelsia > Postelsia palmaeformis. Next base: position 2,907 of record JBBMHQ010093939.1, on the reverse strand, counting down.
GAACGGTGCCGAAGGACCACGGTTTCATACGGTTCACGATGGTTTCTGCACGGTTTAAATGTTAGCGGTAATGTCACGTGTGTTCCCGCTCACTTGACTGGTGTTATTATGGGGTTTCCATATTTTGCTTTTTCTAGTTAGTATTATCATTCCTCTCGCCCCTCGACAATGGGCAGCATGATCCTCAACATTGATCACTCATGACCTTCCCGGAAGAAGAGAACATTTTATGTCTTGGAGTCGTGCAGTTGAATGCTGTTTGGGTTATTTTATATTTTCTCGTTCATCCTCTTTATTACCACATTTTCACCCTTCTTTTTTATCTCTCCGTCCTAGTGCTGTTTGTTGCAGTCGTAGCTCAGGTTCGGGGTCGCGAGCAGGTGCATTATAATGTAGTAGAGCTAGAAGATGAAGATAAGGGAATAAAAGGCAGGAATTATCTGAACTGGCTACGAAGTCAGCTTCTTCTCGTTCAGACGACCCCTTCTTGTGTTTTCGTGAAAACCCTCTTCACGATGAGGGAGAAGGAAACTGTTGAGGAATATTGGATAGGGGCTTGACTCATGGCATCAAGCCCACTCTGTTATCTTTCTTTTAATCCGCTTAACGGTTGAAGACACTTATCCGGGAGCTTTACGGGTCTGGTGTATTATTGGCTTTTGTCCTGGAACCAGGAGGAAGCTACCATCATTCCATGAAAGTTAGCAGTGGAAGCTTTCGCGAAAGTGCTATGAAAGTGGCAGTGGAGGTTTCCATGGAAGCTTCCACGGAACAGCATTCCTTCCATCGTTTTTTGCGCACTTCCATCAATTTTGAAGTAATTCCATGACATATCAGGCTGTTTCTGGAAGCTTCCACTGCTTTCGTGAGAGTTTCCATGCAAGCTGCTTTCGCGGAAGTACACGGACGCTTCCATGAACCTTTCACTATCACTTTATATCACTTCCACGGACGTTTCCACAACTAACTTCCATAGAATCTTCCACTACTTCCGTGGAAGCTTCTATTTCTTCCGTGAAAGATTCCACCACTTCCATCTAAGGCTCTTACATTTTCATGCTGACTTCCACAACTTCCATGGGATATTTCACCATTTCCATGGATTAGATCCAATGGGAGCAGCAGCAGTGGAAAGCTTCAATTGTCGATGAGATTAGTAGCACTCATTTGCAGATGCTTCCTATAGACGATTCGGTGGCAGACCCCAGTCGCGCTTTCCCTGAAGCTTCCACAGAAATGCGTTCACTTCCACGGGCTTCCATGACCTGCCCTTGGGCTCAACTTTCTCCCAACTACATCCACTTACTCCCAAACAATGTGACGTATTCGTACTCCTTCCAATGGCTTCCACGCGCTTCCACGTTCTTTCCCAAATATCCATGTCGTTGATCTGTCTTCGACGACAAAAGGGAAACAGATTTAGACCTCGACGTCACCTACCAAGCGCGAGTTTTTCACGAAAGGAAACAAATTGGGGGCTTCCGCGGAAGGAGGAAGAGGCAGCGGGAACTTGCTTTTCAGCACCGGAAGCCTCCAATGCATTGGCTGCCACTACTGGTTTGTAAGTATTCCAGTGTATGTGTACATGTTTTGTTACGCAGTGCAGCAGATGCATACTACGATAAAGAAATCAAGTCCTGGCCTTTTTCGTTTTTAACTTACGGGCTTTCCAAAGAACAACCCAATATCGATACTTTCGGTTGTTTTGCAATGTTTTCCGGACAACGTCTACGGTAGGCTGAGCTCAATTTTCCGTTAATATGTGACAACACAAGATTTCGGGGAAAGATACAGACCTTCCCAAGTTAGATGCTACCTCTGCAATATCTCCTCAAAAAATGTTGACATTCGACTTATAAATATTGTGGAGACCTAGAGAGGAAAACCCTAGCCGGTGGGAGGACGCACACGGCACGATTCCAAGCGTTGACACGGTACCGACTTCGCAGTGTTCAGACGCGGATGGCAAGCTCCTACGGACTCATGATTCAAAATGGATGCTCTGGTGGGAATATTTTTTCTCTAGCTCATCTCGCAATATGTTGTTTTCATGATGAATAGTCATTATGTCGGGTATTTGTCAACAGGCTGCTCCCTGCGTGCTTTCATTCGTAGTACAAGTAGCATAATATACGTATTCTCAGTCATGCGGCAGTATTTACAGATACTGCAAAACTTTGGTTCCACGCCAACCATTCGGTACGACAATGTCTGTTGTTTTGGTGACCTCGAAGTGCTGCTGTGTATTTCAGGCTAATTAAGTACGATGCGTCCCACAAACCGCTCCCTGCCTCAAACCACGCATAATCAAGAATTATCCAACACGCTTAAATATGCTTTTCCCCGTAGGGTTCATCAACCAACCCAACGACACCCTTTTGGCTGCCACCACGCAAACGCCGGCCGCAAAGAGGATACAACATGAAAGTCAGCGCAACGACAGATACACCAACACTAGCATCGCCCAGTCATCAAACATCCCGCCCCAGGAACACTAGAACAACGCAGTGTACAAGGTAAGGCAGGGAGGGGTGATATCGATAAGAATCGGACCTCTCCCCAGCGTCCACGTAGAATTGTTTCGGGTTCGCATAGATACTCACGGTAGCAACCCAACGAGACATCAGTCAGTCGTACGGCATGAAGATCAAGACACAACAACATCCGCCGCTCCAACCTCACAACCAAACGCACACCACACTGTTAGCAAACACCACGCAAGCGCCGACCGCAACAACCGATTGAAATACAGTCGCATTCTTCTGTGTATAGACGTCGACCACAAACAGGGCAACCTCTCCCAGGCTCCCCCTGCTCCCAAGCACGCCAAACGAGCAAACGACAATCACGCTTTCAGGCAGAAATCCGTGTAGATGAAGGTTGGGATATTAACATAGCTGTGGCGGG
>JBBMHQ010093928.1:0-10462 GCA_037834295.1 Postelsia palmaeformis | reverse complement strand
CGCCCCTCCTGTCCCCCCCGCCCTCCTTTCTTCCATCACTCCTTCCCCCCCTCTCACCCTCCCTGCGTCACTCTTTCTCTCCCTCCCCACCCATAAGGGTGGCAAACGAGCCTCCGACGAGTCCGTCCAGGGGTCGCAGTTCATGGGCCGCAGAGTTTGAGGAGCTCGTCGACGGCCCCTGGGTGTGATAAGATCTGGAGCGTTTTGGTTCCGTCGAGTCGAGGGAGGCGAGGGTTTAATATTTTGGGGAGGCGTGCGGGGAGTCGTAGAAGTCAGGTCGGGTCAAGATTGGAGTCGACGTGAAGTACGAAGTGTATCTGACAATATTATGTGCTGAAATTTTGGGGGTGCGATGTATTTATTTTGGCACCTGGAACTTACCGGCCATGACAGGCTCACTTTCAATGGAGGAGCTATGAAGGAGGGTGCGACCTAGGCTACGTGCGGTACGAGGGCAACATTGCATGGGTGGTTCCAGGCTGTAGTGCGTCTTTGTGAGCCTCGTTGTTTCGGTCGTGGCTTACGGTTTCTCGGCATTCGCGAATGCTTAATCTGGCGGTTTCGCAAATAGTGTGGTGCTGCAGCGTATTAACAAGACAAGCTTCGTCATGTTACGAAGCAGGGGTAGGGGACGCGTATAAAAGTTACGCAGCACCTGGAGGTTCTTGCAGTGTTGATCAGCTCGCTGTTGACAGCGGGGGCTACTCGTGGATACTACGCCTGGCAAGTTTTGCTGTGTTTTTACAGTGGCTAGTGAGGGTAGCGTGATGGGGCTGCCTTTAAGCCAACGCTGTGTGCTCTTGTTGTTGTGGGACCTCTCGAATCGGGGAGTTTAAGGACTTTTTTGTTCAGAGTGAAATATTCTGTACTTGACGGTGTTGGTACATCGCTGTGGTAGGGGGGAGAGCGGGTACTGATGGAGGGCAGGCAGAGTTGCTCATAAATCTCTGGAACTGAACCTTTCGTTTTGATGTTGTGATTGCAGTTGGAGCAGGGAGGGCAGGAACGCCCGTGGATGCTACTCCTGGCGGTCTTGCTATGTTTTTTTGTGTTGGAGGGGGCGAGAATCATCGTGAATGCTGAAAAGGACGGTCTCGCATTTTCGTTATGCTATCTTTCTACCGTGGAACCGCTGGGCATTGCTGGCCGCTATCTCATCAGTGAACGCGAAGGTCTCATCATATTTCTCTGGGCTATTCAGGGCATGGGAGCGCAAACGCTTGTGATTGCATTCATACGCAGTCGAAACATATATAGAAGCTTTTGGTTGCTCGACTCCACGCTAAACATCCACGAAAAAATCAAAGTATATATGGACGAAGGAACGTGCTCATAATGACCCAGAACCACACACACACGTAGAACATCCATCGGGAAAGCGTATCCTCGTCTCCGAGCGAAGATAGACCAGGCACGAAACTGCTCTCCGAGAAGAGATCCCAAATTCTCTTCGTGGCGCAATGCATCCTCAACAGCTCAGGCGTGAATACTACTTGTGAACGTGCCACGTAAAAAACGACGATTGATTGTCTAGTGTGAGTAGTGTCAATTGCTTCCCGCCCGGTACTACAGCAACACATAGTAGGCGCAACACATACAAACCTGGTACTATCACCACAACATCTCGCCATTGTGATAAAGTAGCCGACTGGCGAAATAGTGCACCGTTTCGCCTGGTATCATATGGGACACGACATCAGAGAAAGGCACTGCGTACCGTCAGCTACAAAGGCGGCGTACGTACGCTGGACCAGCAGAAGAAGCGGAACACGTCAGTTCTAAATGATGATATCTTGTTTATTCGCTGGTGGAGCGTTCTATCGAAGACGATCTGCTGGAAATCGTGCTAGAATAAGTTTGCGAAGAAACCGAGAAAGTAGAAGCAGGCTGGGGGGTGCGCAGCCTTCGACCAAACCGTAACAAATGGTACTGCAGTACAACCTTGACTACTTCGCCTGCAGCACCACCATGCCTGGACTTTAAAGGTTGAATCGACAGTCGTTTGACTGAGATACAGATATCGTATACGAGTGATTCATGCTTAATTTGTCAACGTTTATCTTGAAGCAAATTGATGAACCCAATATACTCCCCAACCATTGACTTATACATCAACACAGACGTGTGACACTGCAATACGTGCCGCACCAATCTGTACTACTCGCAGAAATTTCAGGCTTCCAACCGAACATGTACTGGTACTATCATGGTCTCCACTGCGCCACGATCATACAGCACTTTGAAAGCATTAATGCTCCGTTTAGGCAGGCAGACGATATTGGCCAGCACATTACGTCTACGTTCAAGGGGCACGACGGGTGTCGCACAGCAGTAATTAACAACCCACCCAGTTGACCGAATACATGGCAAGTCAATACGTCTATATATCTTAGGCTGCTCGTTGTTTCCTCGTGATTTACAACCGGTTATGTACAAAGCATATGCGGTACGTAGAGTACACTAACTGCGGCGTGAAAACTGTCCGCCTTATCGACAGTGTAGCCGACAACGACTAAAATGCCAGTGTACACCTTCTTCTCTGCCGGCTACAACAGCACCCCTGCCCTTCACCCCCTTCGTCAACAAATTATTTTATTCACGGTTAGGCGCCAAAAAATTACCTTTTCCGCCTCTCTGGACGCACACGACACTCGCGACGCCAATACGTCAAATTCGCTATACGCTCGTACCCTTCGTGCACGCTACATACAACAAAATCAACTGCCCGTGAACGACCACAGCCCAGTCTATCCAGGAGTTTCCTTCTTTCACATGCCGTACATCGATAGGTTTCCACGGCCCGTCTTGTATCACGGGTGTGGTTCTCAGTGATGGTACAGGTTGCAACGTTTGAGGCACTCCTTTTCGCCTTTCACGACACCACTCGGTAGTCCCGCGATCAGCGCGTTGGCGTCGTCACTATCGAGGGCAAGCGTGGCTTGAATGGTGCCTTCAGGTAGCATCGCGATCCCCTGCAGAGAGGGTGAGATTTATAGTGAGAGGGTGAGAGAGGAAGGTAGAGAGAGATAGTCAGAGGGTGAGAAGAGAAATACCCGGGGCAGACGCGAGGAAAACAATGTGGAGAGAGCACTTGTAACAATCATGGGTGGGCTAGAAATGACTCACAATACGACAATTCAAGTCTATTCCGCTGGTGGATGGATGCCCAGGTTAGCTTCGTTCGCATATAAACCAAAGTCTACCTACGCTACACGGCCTGGACAACATGTTTTCCGTTCATCCTGCTGACTGCTGATAACACGGTTTCATCTCTCGCGAATAGGTAACTACTTATTGCCTCACCTGCGTAGTGGTAGTGAGTACTCCGGGGTCTGAGCTGCTAAATGCGGCCAGGAAAGTCGCGGGAGAACACCCCATATTCTGCACGAAGTGCACCAGGCCTCCCGGCACCAGGGCAACCTGTCCTTCGCCAATGTGGTTCTCAATCAGACGCCCAGTATTCTCTTCGATGAAGGCGTGACGTACGGACGTCGACGACTCGGACTTCACGATGTAGCCGAACTCTGCCGCGCGGGGGTGGTGGTGCGGCAGGTTCAAGCCGCAGGGCTCGATCTCAACGAGGGCATACGACACCCCCTCGCCGGAAAGCACCGGCACGTTGCCGAGGTTTGCTACCTTGACCGTGCCCGCGTCGCCTTCGACTTCGGGCTCAGCGCCCTGAAGGTCGAACACGAAGTCTTTGCTGTCAAACTGCTGACGGAAATCAAGGCGTGGGACTTCTACATCTCGACTATCTTCGCCGCGAAGACTCCTGCCGGGCGTTTCGGTGGCTTGTGATAGTTCAGGAAAGCCGGCCGCCAGGAAGAAAAACATCAAGGAAGCGTTGGCAATCGTCATTCTGCGGTGCATGCGCGAGGCGAGTCGAGGGTACAGCAGGAGAACATATCAGAACATACATATCGAAAACAGTAGTTCGTATGTCGGTCATTCGTGCCTTTCGAGGAACTGCAGTGTGCTCATGATACTATGATACCCCACTGCAGTTCGCGTACGAAACATAATTGAAGTGTACAGGTGCAAAAACGAATCCACGGTAGCTCTCTCTCAGAGACCCGTCGTGTTTTGTAGCAGATTCATATACAGCCTATCCCACTTTTCCCCGTGACGAAGTCCACCTCTTGGCTGAATTTCTACTTGCTTGTAGCATCTTATCGTGCTTGCCTGTCCCGGCTGCGCCGGCTGCGCCGGGAGTGACCTCGGCCACGCTCTCGCGACGACGTGTGTTGTACTTGCCTTCCGCCTTTTCATCGGGTTGGTGGCGGGATTCGACATCAAATTCGCGAGACTCATCCGCGTCTCAAGAATTTGTGTGTTTTTGTGTGAACCAGGTATGTTTATGGGTGTGTGAGTTTGTGCGTTCCGGTTAACATACGGCTGTACACTATGAAGAGCTTGGTTCTATTTATCTGTGGATCGGGTGGCGAGCGAACGAACAAGTATACATAATTAAATGCGCTTTCACATCGCGTGACTCGGACAAGGTACATTTTGGTGGAAGAAGGGAACATCTGGAATCTATCGGTGGAGGTGTACGCACATATTTATTCTGCGTATGTGGGTGTGTGAACAGGCTATGCTGTAGTTAGTTGATGACGTGAGTTGTTGTAGATACTACAAGATAACTGCTAAACAAACTTCCGAAAAAAAATGCAATCGAGACCTTGATGAATTACAGTCAAATTGCTTCCCCAATTGATATTTCGTGCTCGTAAATACGCACTGTATTCCTAGTATACGAATACGTATCCAGAAGAGAATAAGTAAGTAAAACGTTGGTATCATGATACAAATAAATGCAGCTTGACGAATCACCAGACCAGATTACACAACAACATACGGATGATACTGCAAACACCAAGGGGAGACTCGAAAGGGTATGTACCAATATCGCGTTTGCATCGAACCAGGAATATCCTCAGATACGGACGACGGTTCCGAACGGCAGACCACGCCACGTATTCCTCAAATCAAAAACATGTCTAAAGATCCCCTCTCCCAGATTGCTAAACCTAACCTAATCAATTTTCCCATGTTAAATGAATAGCAAAACAATTGCCAACCTTTTTTTTGGGGTGACAAGTTTATGGAAAGAGAAACTCAAACTTGCCATGTTATGTGCTATTCTAGCCTAGTAACGCCAATGCAAGGTGGTACAAACCAGACCACCCCACGACGCCCCACGCCGGACACGCTTGAACTTGGATAATAGAGGGAGATACAGCGGATACACGTTGACAGCAGCCAAGATAGGGCTGGCGACACTGGCCGTGAATCCCGTGTGGTTGCGACATGTGGGTGTGGTTTCGAGGTGGGGTGGTAGATATCAAGCACAAACAGCAGCCGCCCCAGCTTTCCCGTGTGGTATTTTGGCCGGGCTGGAAACACGGCCGACCTCTAACGTACATGCGCTTTGCCTAGGGTATTTCCTGCGTCAGCGTTCTTGCCGTATACAGCGGGCCTCGGCGTGCGATCGGCTACCTGTGCTGCTGCTGTAAGAGGTTTGATCAAAATCTGAGGGCGTGAAGATGCGGACCGTTGCGAAATATTTCCAAATAGTTAGTGTTTTGCGCTAGAATGCTTTGCCTTTTTTCGAGCAAGTTTTTGGAAATTTGGAAATGCTAATAAATCGCAAGTTTTTGCTATTTCTACCAGTCAGTGAAAACGGCCCTAATAATATATTTATCAACGCGGCCCGGACGAAAAAGGAAATATTCATTTTTCAAAATATTTACCATGTCTAGTTTCTTCTTGGTTACGAAGGCGAGATACGAACAAGCCCGATCAGTTCGCACGCGGCCTGAACCCCCAACCCTGCCTACATCACGCATCGCTTGATAGGACGTGATCACGCCTTTCACGATTTTACCGTGTGACCGGAGGGTAGGCTGCAATGAACGGCAGGAACGAAATTCGAACAACATAGTAGTACGATGAGTACATGGTCACACGCATCCTCCAACAAAAGAACAGCGTTTTTGACTTAAAAACAACACACGGGAGAACGACACGGGGTACACTAATAAAAACTGCGCAAGCATGTGACACGAGCTCTGGAACTTCAGCACCCGACCGAACCGGAGTAGGACAGCACTGCTGTATTATAGTATTATTATCTCTCCGTACACGAAATGAATGCGACGTTGGCTGATGAGAGGTCTGATCTGTTTTGTAGAAAGGTCTCACTGCAAGGTCGAGGCTTCGGTATGCTCGCGGCTTCGGTATACGCGCGCGGGGGTTACGGCGCTGGAGCACAACACGCGGGTGAACCGGCCTGTTGCATTGTACTGAAACAAACGGTGTTCAAGGGTATACCCTGCTTTTTCCGAGATATATACGGACATTCTTCTTGATTTTTCGCACATACATACATACAAATACCGACCCTCGCGTGTCGATCTGCTGTTTGTTGTTGTTTCAGAATCAGTGCACGAAATAGTACTGGCCGACGACAATTGGAAATCGAGCCTGCTCTCAAGTATTAATGTCTCGTCGACCTTTGCAGCATCCAGGGGAGTCGCCGACCAGTAGTCAATCGTGGGGGAAATAATGGAAACGCGCAAACGGTTCACGCAGCTTGCAACGTTGAGTATCGATTCGTATTTCATAAATATGCAGTACAACACAGTAGTGTCTGCCGAGGGGGGGAACTAGTCGTGGAGGAGTCAGCACTCTGTTTTTCGGTCGCGGGGTTTCTGCGTGCATGTGTGTGGGCGAGGTGCCGCATACATCTAGCAGTAAAGTAAGCAGGGGATCTTCTACTATAGTACAGTAGGTTTGTCATTGCTACTACTGGAATACTATATCAGCCTCTTGCTCCGCTCGCGAGATATTACGGGCTTTTGTTTGAGGTCTACTCCTTCTTTCGTGCTATTAATAGTATCCAGACATTTCGTAACAATTCAAAGCGCATTTTACTTGCACTTTGTCTGTCACTCAAACACTGTTTTCGTATACGTTCACGAAGTACCACCGAGACAAACCGATCGTTTTTTCGGTCGACAAACAACCAACCGCGGCAAACGTGGGTATATATTCTGGGTCCCGGTTTAAGTGCCATCCGTACGGCAGGGAGATCTACTTCTCCTCTCAGCACCAAGCGCCTATCTATGGACTCTGTTATTGCTATTATTATATACTTGGCTCTTGTTTCTGCTGTATGCGCATATTTATTTCGTGGTCATTCATACTGCATCCCTTCGTGGCTGATACCGCTGGGCCCATTTTCTCAAAACCTGGTATGCAAGTACGAACGATATACATGGTTGTACTCCCACATAGTCGTGCATATTGCCTACTACACAGTCGGGAACAGGTTCGTCGTTCATGAAAACATGCGGAGAAATCGAGAATACTCGTCGCAAAAGCCGATAGCGGTCTAGATCGCAGCAGCAGCAGATCCTAGCTGGTACCAGTACTTTACAGAGTAAGCTCGATTCACCGTTGGACATAGACAGCGACGCCCCCCCTTTCTCACCTTTTTATGTGGTACTCCGTAGTCTCTTCCGCCAATGAGCCGTGTTGTGCTGCCCTCAAGCTTGCCGAACTTAAAAGAGTGCGTGAGTCGGGATGCCGCGTACGTATTATTGCTGATTTGTTGTGGTTATTGTTCTTGCTGGTGGTGTGTGTTTGGCCCTCTGATGAATTGTGAACAAGGGGTGGGCGGGGTTGGGGCGCCGTTGTGATGCTCTGTTCCAACATGCCGTACACTGGGTTCGGGGAGGCTGGGATATTAGATGGCACTGTTTTCTCGTCCTTCTATGCAAAAATCAAGTATGTCACCGAAATACGAGAAAATGATACACCTGTTTTTGCCGTGCTCGAGGAAAATGTCAGGCATTTTGCTCAAATTTCGACAAGAAGACCCGGTACAAGCAACAAGCAGCGTTGTCTTCATACTCGTACAATATGTCAAGGTTCCGACCGAACGGCCCAACCCGGCAAGTAACTGCACCACGTGTTGACATGCTATATGTCACAGCAGTCGACGTAAACGAAAATATGTTTCCTTGTCGTGGACAACGGGTCCGGAGAAGAAGTGGTATCATAAAAAATTGCCCGTAGTCATTTCGTTCGCGGTGCAATGTAGCGGGCAAGGCAAACAGGTCCGGCAAGTAACGGCCACACGCTTGCACGGTGATACGAAATCGGGGGCACTCATGATACCTCGATGATCTCCCTTCAACACGACAGCAGCGATGAGTGGGAACAGGGGGAGCCTCGGCCCGCTGTGGTGCTGCTGCTGCTGCTGCTGCTGGTTGTTGTACAGCAGCATATATACGCATGATGTATGTATACCTGGAAGTACAGCAAACGAGTATGGGTGGCTCCTGTCTTGGTCACAACGACCAGCGGGAAAAAAGGCAAAGCTACTTGACATTATTAGTTATTTGTGAACCGGCCCGTGGGTAAAAATCGCCGCACTCTTCAGAGATTTTAGCATCAAGCAGCCGATCGGCTGAAAGTCCTTCCTTCCCCACAGTTTTATACACGTAGAGTGTTTTACGTCGACTGCTGTGACATATAGCATGTCAACACGTGGTGCAGTTGCTTGCTGGGTTGGGCCGTTCGGTTAGAACTTCGACATATGGTACGAGTATGAAAACAGCGCTGCTTGTTGTTTGTCCCGGTTCTTCTCGAAATTTGAGCAAAATGCCTGACATTTTCCTCGAACGCGGAAAACAGGTGTACGTATCATTTTCTCGAGTTTCGACGACGTACTTGATTTTTGTACAGACGGACGAGAAAATAGTGCCATCTGATATTCCAGTCTCCCCGAACCCAGTGTACGGCATGTTGGAACAGGGCATCACAACGGCGCCCCACCCCTGCCCACCCCTTGTTCACAATTCATCAGAGGGCCAAACACACACCACCAGCAAGAAGAGCAAAAACAGCAACAAATCAGCAATAATACGTACGTGGCATCCCGACTCACTCACTCTTTGAACTTCAGCAAGCTTGAAGACAGCACCACGACTCATTGACGGAAGAGGCTGAGCAGTACCAAAAAAAAGGTAAGAAAGGGGTGGCGTCGCTGTCTGTGTCCAACGGTGAATCGAGCTTGCTTTGTATAGTACTGGTACCAGCTGGGAAATTCTGCTGCTGCTGCGATCGAGACCGCTATCGGCTTTTGCGACGAGTTTTCTTGATATCTCCGTATGTTTTCATGAACGACGACCCTGTTCCCGACTGTGTAGGTATCATTCATGACTTTGTGAGAATACAACCATGTTTTTTGTTCGTACTTGCATACCAGGTATCGAATAAATGGGCCTGAACGGTATCAGTCACGAAGGGATGGATGCAGTACGAATGATTTCTAAATAAATATGCGCATACAGCAGAAGCAATAGACAAGTGTACTCTATGGATGTACAGTATGTATGTATGTATGTGATAATAGTAACAACAGTGTCCGTAGATAGGCGCTTGGTGCTGGGTGGAGGCGTGAATCTCCCTGCCGTACGGATGGCACTGAACCCGGGACCCAGAATATACATCCACGATTGCCGCGGTTGGTTGTTCGTCGACCAAAACAATGGTCGGTTCGTCTACTACTGCGGTGGTACCTTCTGAATGTATACGAAAAGAAAAAGAAGTGTTTGGAGTGACAGACGAAGTGCAAGTAAAAGGCGCTTTGAATTGTTACGAAAAGTCTGGATACCAGCACGAAAGAGAGACTAGACCTCAAACAATAACAAGCCCGTAATATCGCGCGAACGGAGCAAGAGGCTGAGATAGTATTTCAGTAGTAGCAATGACAGACCTACTGTAGTAGAAGATCCCCTCGGCTTACTTTCCTGCTAGATGTATGCGTAGCTCGTTCACACACCATGCACGCAGAAACCCCACAACCGAAAAGCAGAGTGCTGACTTCTCCGCGACTAGCTCCCCCTCTCGGCAGACACTGTGTTGTACTACATGTTTATGCAATACGAATCAAGTTTGTACTACTGTAAGTACTATTCTGTGCAAGTAGTTCCTGTGGACAAATAATAATGTGGACCTGGTACCCTGGTTTTCGATAATAATAACGAAAAACAATCGGCAGATTGGCCGATACTCAACGTTGCAAGCTGCGTCGTCAATTGTTTGCGCGTTTCCATTATATCCCCCACGATTGACTACTGGTCGGCGACTCCCCTGGATGCTACCGAGGTCGACGAGACGTTAATACTTTAGAGCAGCTCGATTTCCAATTGTCGTCGGCCAAAACCATTTCGTGCCATGAAACAAGAACAAACAGCAGATCGACACGCGAGGGTCGATCTTTACTAGTATGTGCAGAAAAATGAGAGGAATGTTCGGATATATCTCGGAAAAAGCATTACAAAAGGTGACCCCAGAACACTGTTTGTTACAGTTAGAAAGGACGATTCAATGTGAAGACAACAACAACAACAACAACAACAACAACAACAACAACAACAACAACAACAAC
>JBBMHQ010093917.1:0-10462 GCA_037834295.1 Postelsia palmaeformis | reverse complement strand
ACCCCCCCCTCCGCCGCTCCATGCGGTATTCATGTGTAAAGCCGATGCTGCTGCTTGATAGGGAGACGGCCGCCACTCTTTCTCGTTTTTCACCCCGCCCTCTCCCCCTTCCCCAACCTCCCAGCTGTGTGCCCTGCTACCGCCAATTTTTGATGCGCACTGCCTCTTCCCCCTCCGTTCGTTGGCTTGATGTCCGCCTTCATATTTGGTATTCGTTTGGTGTGCTCTCAACGATTAAGTACATCGCATCCGCCGGGACTGCGGCGCCGTCCTCGTCGGTGTTGGGACCGTTGTACGGGACGACCCATCACTCACGGTGAGACTGCCGGTATGGAGATGGTGACGGAGAACCGGCGATAAGGCGCTTCGCTCCGCGGGCGGCCTACGCCGCCCGCTACGCTCGCTCAGGAAGGAAAAGTGCATCAACTTATGCGAAACGGACAGAGGTCGATGACTGGTTATATATATATATAATATATATATTACGTATATATATTATGATTGTAGTTGCAAACTGACGATTTGATAATACCAAGAGCCCCGCCGCCATGTTTCAGGAGAAAGCAGCTCGGACGTCACATAGGATTCGCGTCGCGGGCGGTTTCGCCCGCTACGCCCGCTCACATGCCGTGCGTATGCACATACCCTAGGTAGGATAGTTATTTTCTTCTCTTGATGTGCTGTATGTACGAAAGAGAAAGCACAGCACCGCACAGCAGCACCGCAAAAACAATGAAAATAAAACCAATTTTTCGGAATACACAAACATTCCCCGTCCCCTCTCATGCTATAATGTTCTGCCTGATTGGAACACCTTGCACCGGAAAAAAAACGAAAAGCAGAACTTCTCTCTCAGCCTCGTACGCCGCTCGCCCCTTTCGATACTACCTCGCCACCGATTCGGTCCAGGTAAGGCTCTCCTCAGTCTCTGCCATAGTTATCCCCGTCGGGTCAAGCCTGGTGCTCACTGTGGCCGTTGTTCGCCAGCTCGACAATGTATTGCTCATACTGCGTAGCTCTCTTTGTGAACTTCAGCTTGATCGCAAAAACAAACACCGCTTGAATATTATCTTCCAGTCCCGAGCGACCCTCATAGACTCGTACATACTTTATCCAATTTCACAGATGAGACAGAGCTGATTCATGCTTCCCTCGTGTCTCGAGACACACGCGACGCCTAGGCACGAGTATGGCATCCGTGCTCCTTGCAACCTCCCCTCTATCCGCCAGCACCCGCTGACACCCGCGACGGCGCCGGGCTCGCCCTTGGTGCCGTGCTCCGAGTACACGCATACACACGAAACGAAAGAAAAATAACGGGAAAAATAACCGAAAATGAAAAAAAATCATGGAGCAAACAAAGAACCGCTGAAAGGATCCGGCAAGTAATCGAAGAAGGCGTTGTCCAAGTGGGGGCTCTGAGAGGTCAGAGATGTACCTACCGAGTATGCTCAGAGGGTGATAAATATGTAAGTAGTCCTATGATACGTAGAGAGAGGGATCATATGTATGCATATGTATATAGAGAGGGAGAAGTTGAGGGGGGGCGAGAGGGGGGGGAATGGAGAGAGAGGGGGGGAGATAAGAATCTACGGATATAGCAAAATAGAGAGGGAGTGGGAGTGAGAGAAGGGGAGAGGCAGAGCCGCGGAGAAAGCCAGATAGAAGAGGTATGTGGTGGGAGAGAAGAAGAGGCAGAGCTACGGAGAGAGCCCGAGGATGAGAGAGATCGAGTGGGAGTGAGGGAGGAATTCGTCAGTGGAGAGGTACGCAGCGAAAGAGGGAGACTAGAGAGATGTCGTGGGGGAACGAGAGCGAGATATATTTGTAGAGAGAGAGGGAGAGATTATTGAGATGTGATATATCGTCGGTAAATATGCTAGGAGCCGCGACTTGACCCCTTGGCGGACTGCCCCAACATTAAAACTAGCATAAGACCTTGACGAGCCCGAAAAAGATCGACCTCATAGCATATTTGGCCCATCTAGGCGCTGTCTCAGATAGTTATGCAGCATACGTAGCCACAATTTTCTCGAGGTTTCTGTTGAACTGCCGGAAGCCCAGGGGCGTAATTCGGAACGTGCGCTCGAGGTTGCGGTGAGCCTGATGAGTTTTACACCCAGAGGGACGAGCATAAAGACACAGGCCGATGGACTGAAGTCTAATTATTCATTCGCTTGACCCTTGTGGTACTGCGGTGGAGAGCGTCGACGACAAAAAAATGCCGATTACAGCACTGATTACTGCCTGGTTGGGTGCTCATGTGCCCATCAGCCGAACTAGGAATACTACCTGGTACAATACAAGGAGCTGTAGGACGCGGTCGCACCCCGTCAGCAGTCCTTCTATTACCGCAGCGCTCAAACTAGCAGTAGGCGGTTATCAAGGTCATACACTTTTCATTATTACTGTATCTGTTCTCCGATTCCCGATAGGGTTAATATGCGCCACTTTCACACCATTTCCCCCGGCTGTCTGTACTGGTGGCTGATCGTTCCAGACTGTTAGGCTCGCGCTTGCCTCGCCGTCCCCACCTTGATACCTACCCTCGGCGTCTGTTCCGTTCGACAGTTACCTCTAGATGAGGGCCAGGCTCAACGGTTCTCAAGGAGAGAGCGCGTCGTTTATCGTGTCTGTTAAACACCATGTGGCTCGACTGTTTGCATCAGTAACTACTCCAGACTTCTAAGCTCATTCCCCCCCCCCCCCCCCCGATGTCTACTGCTGCCAATAACTCTTTCGGTTCGAAGGGTACCTCTGAACGAAGCACAGGCCCAACCTTCCAGAGTTTTTGGCTGACGCTTGGCACGCACTCCTCGCCCTGATACCGGCCCTTGTCACGAAGTCGCTAGACCGAGCAAAGGATCGACACTTCAGCATTATGTGCTTGAAAGTTAGTCCGCCCTCCTTACTCTGCCACGGAATTTCTAGGTGCGGCGGGTGCCTCTATATGGGGGGCAGGCTCAGCCGACTCGCGTCGTTTTGGATCGCACGCTTCGTCTGCCGGAGGGCGAGGATTGCTCCATCTTGCGTGACGGGTACGCCTCCATGGTGTTCTACTCGGCTGGATGCGAGGAGTGAGTACGACGGCGTAGGCGAAATTCCTTCAATTCATTCGAAGCTGTTATCCATACTCAAGTCCACCTCGCAAGCGGCTCTTAGTAGGATGTAGCTCACCCTTCATGCGACTCGCCCAACACCCGACGGCGCTTCGCGCTCGGTGCAAGCAATGTCTGCCTGGTCGGTGAAAACACGACATGCTCCATCTCGGCAATGTAGGGATGCGAGGGTCTATGGTCATACGACTACGGCCATGCATGAGATCGAGTACATATCTCCTATCGAGTACACCCCCCCCCCTCCCTTCTCCCTTCTTTGTAGGAGTTATCTGCATCGATTTCTTCACAACAACAAAAAATTGTGCGCTTTTCAGGGCCTGGTAATATGGAGAGCTTGCGCGCAAGCTGGATAGTACTCGTCTATGCTAATGATTAGTCGCTTTTCGAGTTCAAGGAGTCGACCCCCACTAGCGTGATACACGTACCACTCTGGCCCTCACGGCGCACACCAGCAATCCACGAAGCAACCCCTCAGAACTTGCTGATTATCTCGTGAGTTTCTTCCGGGGATTGGTCGCGCAAGTAAACCACACTTTGTTCGGTTTGCCCCCTGCGATACGTCTGTTGTTACTTCCGGCTCGCCCCCGACGTCTCCAGCCCCGCCCCGGGGGGCCTTGTATACCTTGGACGAGCTTCGACATGAGGACTGAAATACTCTTTGACTCAATTTTTTTCGACTGTAAACATTATCTGACACTTATTCCAAGTAGTTTGTCCCCCGAAACGTGGGTGAAGGTCTACCGAAGTAGCCGTGACCCTACCCCTAAACCCGAACCTAGCCTCGACCGCTCGGGAAACTTCTCGGATTTGAACATGAAATATGTAGTCGTAGTGAGGACTCGGTGTGGATCATCAAGCACTTAGTCGACGCTGGGCTAGGTCGTGAAACACTGCTGGGTTGTCTCGTGGCTTTCAGTCCGGCAGCTGCCTACACAAGAAAACTACACTTTATGTTTCCACACTCGTTTTTCCAGGCTCAATTTTCGTTCCCCTTGGGACACGTCTGTTTATCTCTCCGCACGGCCCCGACTTCACCATTCCCCTCCGACCCTCACCCCCCCCCTCCCTCCCCGACCCTTTCGCGGAACTCCCATCACAAGGACGGGGGCAAGGGCTGTCGAACTAGCGGCAGCAGTGAAAGCCTCGCAGGGGCCGGGCTCCTCCTCGGCTCGGGAGGCCACGGCATCGGGAGATTCTGTTGATTTTATTGGCCTTCATCCGCGTGATCCGGGAGAAGGCGTCCCCCTAAACGGCGTCTTAGAGGCATTATCGAAGGTGAGACTGGGCGCGGGCGTTAAGGTCTTGGGAGGAAAAATCACGACGCCCCGGGGGTTCGAACGCCAACTTGGGCATCCCAACCGTTTGGGCCAAGCCGATGGGCTCGAGATTGCCGACGAGATTCGGTGCGTCGAGGACGAAATCATTTTTGTCTGATTCCGTTGGAAGGAAACGCCGGTTGGGCTACTCCAGTCACGGTGATTCAAGTAGCTCAACAGGTATCATACCCCATCACACCAGGCAATGAGATAACACTCCCCCTGGGACGAATTTCCGAGCCGAGTTTCTCCAAACCCGGGGAAAGACACGACGAAAGTGGTGGCTACGGAAATGTCTCGTCAAAATGCCGTTTTCGTATGGACGCATGCATCGCTCGGCGTTTGGGGCTCCTCTGTTGTCGAAACAATCAGCTTCCAGGTACGCCCGAGCGGGTGTGTTTCTCAGCGCATTACACGGTAGTTACTTCTAATGGACTCAAACCGACTACTAGTAGGTCAAATGTGACGGGTCTCTGAGGGGGACGGGTTTCCCAGGGAAACACATGATATGTCGCTTTTTCTCTTGAAGGCGTCCGTGTGGATTTACCTGCGCGTGGGTGTCGACGTTTTTGTTTTCGTTTCGCCAGAGAGGGATTGACCACGTCCTGGTGGAAGGCGGGCCGAGCGTGGCAAGGGCTTTTTTATCGGAAGGGCTTGTCGACAGGGCGGTCATCATCCGGGCGCCTGTTGAGTTCCCCCGACCGGTACCCTCGGGCATGACAAACCGCACCTTACAATTGTGAGAGCACTGATTCTCATTTCGGGGTATCGCCGTTGGAAACGCGGTGGAGTCTCTTCGTCCTCTGTGGAACGCTTGACGCTCCAAAAAGTTACCAAACACAAAACAGTCTATGCAGGAGCGCGATGTATTTGAGCTTATTTCGGGAACTATGCCGGAAAAGCGCTCTTTTACCCTGTTTAGCGCTTCCGATTCACTGTGCATAACAAACACGCGCATTCCAGGAGCTCTACGACGTACGACGATATCAGGAACACGTTTCCGCGACTTTCACGTTCTCGTTGATTGCCCGCGTGCCAATCCAGGAAACTTGAATGTGCAATATACTGAATACTCGACCGAATACCGAATGGCGAAGAGGAACTATTGAACTCGTAGGCCGGGCTAGCGATATACCCAGGACGCGCGGCCGACGTATCGCGCCGCTTTACAAAATTACATTTAACCATTAATATTCAATCAGTCTAAGCCACGGCTGACGTATTTTCAAAACCTTTTATCAAAAATAAGATACTTCGTCAACCACCTTTGGACGTCAATCTCCATATTGCAACAGGCTGCGAATTCGATGATCCGATGCTATGTTGACGGATCGCCTTACATCCAGTTTTTCAATCGTCGTTGAACCTTGTTCTGCAGGGCTGGGCTGGAGCTGATTGGCTGCACGCAATGGGGGGACGATGAGGTGGAATGCTGGACTCGACCAGGGCTCAATTGGCCTGGTGGTCGGGTCGACTGTTGGCCTTAATTTTCGTACGAGTAGGACAGATCGCTGTGTTCGCCTTCCTGAACGCGGTTGCGCACTGCCTCGGGATGAGGCAGGGGCACTACAATGGTGATACCTGGTATTTAATAGCTGTGCAACCTCGCACTCGCGTTTTTGTTTCACTTGCCACTCGGCAAAATGCAGCGTTAGTGCCAACGACCAAAAACACGATGAAGGAACGGAAACGAAGACCGCGAAAGTGATGCTACATGCGCGAAACCCTGTTATTTCCTCTTATTGGAACTTCAGAGGGGAGAGAACGCGATAAAGTCGATGGCGTTTACAGCATTGGCCGAAAGCAGCAACCGGCGCTATAGGTTATAGGTGGTGCCACACGTAGCACCGGAAATAAGTACACTATGAAAAGCCGCGGGACGATTCTACGTAGTAGTCGTTGCACTGTTTTTCAATATTCTGGTCTTTGTACCTTGATTCTGAAAGGGCTGACAGCACGGCGGGGGCAAAAGGATATTTTCAGGCCTTTTCGCGGGTCAGGTCAAACCTCACGGGTCGGGTCGGATCGGTCAGAACCGCCAAAACATGGAGGTGTGTTGACTCGACCCGACTCGGCCCGCGAGATTCTGAAACCCTCTTGACATGACCCGCGAGAATAAAAAACTGCCGACCCGACCCGACCCGATCTTTGAGATTAAAAAATCTCCTGACCCGACCTGACCCGAGCTGCCACCTTCCGATCGACCCGTGAGACACGGGTTTCATGCGGGTCGAGTCACCTTGACCAGTGATATCATTTATCCTGATCCGCGGGTTCGAGCCGCGGATCCGGCGCGTGGGTCGACACTTCAGAAACGATTAAATATCAATTTTGCGCCCCGCAGTGATATGTGGCCTGGCGGTACGAGTAGTAGTTATGGATGGATGCCGGAACGCGTGTATGGATTTGATGATGTTTTAATATTTGATCATTATACCAAAGGAGTATTTTTGAGTGTTAGTATCAGATGAGCCTTTGGGTAAAAGAGCGGAGGAAGAGTTTTGAGTGTCGGATTCGCGAGCCGGATGCGCGGGTCTGACCCGCGGGTCGGCAGAAAACAACTCGCGGACCATGCCGGCCCGATCCGCGAGTGACCCGTTTTTCGCGGGTCATGACCCGACGCGACCCGTGAGCTTTTGATCACGTCTTGACCCGACTAGACCCGACCTGGGAGATTTGAAAAAATCTTGACTCGACCCTACTCGCCGCGTGAGATTTGAAGAGCTCTTGATCGGACCTGACCCGACCCGTGATATTTTGAACACTTCCTGACCCGACCCAACCCGACCCGCGGGTCGAGTCATGACCAGCGAAAAGCCCTGGCAAATAGTGTGCTCCTTGCATAGTTGCGTGCTTCCCCATGGTGAAAACATTCTACGAGTATGTTAGGTAAGGTACGTACTCAGGTATACCCGGGTAAAATACCTGGGTATGCACCTTACTTAAGTTTTAGGTACTTTAGGTACGGACCCCGATACCTTACCTAAATTTTAGGTACGTTAGGTACGGGCCCCGATACCTTACCTAAGTTTTAGGTACGTTAGGTACGGACCCCGTTACCTTACTTTAGCTTTAGGTACGTTAGGTACGGACCCCGATACCTTACATAAGTTTTAGGTATGTTAAATTCGGACCTCGATACATTACTCGGGTATCGGGTATACACGTCGACGAAATACCCGGGTTTAGGTACGAGCCTTGGGACGACCTCAATACCTTACCTATAAGTTTTAGGTACGTTACTTAGGGACCCCGGTACCTTACCTACAAGTTTTAGGTGCGTTAGGTACGGACCCCGATACCTTACCTAAGTTTTAGGTACGTTAGGTACAGCCCTCAATACCTTATCTGAGTTTTAGGCACGTTAGGTACGGACCCCGATACCTTACCTAAGTTTTAAGTACGTTAGGTACGGACCTTGATACCTTACCCGGGTATCGAGTATACACGTCGACGAAATACCCGGGTTTAGGTACGAGCTCAGATACCTTACCACAAATTTAATTTTTTACGGAATAAAAAGGAAAGTGCATGACGTCATCTGCGAGAGACAAAAAAAACAAAAAAAACTCAGTCGTGAAGTGAAGAAAAATGTAAAGTACTGACATTTTTTTTGTTTTAATTTTTTGACTTGGGAAAAAATTGAAAAGCTGAAGTGTTTTTTTTCTTCAATTTTACTCACAGGTGACTTTTTTTTTTCTTCAATTTTTCAACTAAGAATTTCGATGACAAAAATTGAAAAGTACTTACAGCTGACGTAGTTAAAAATGTGTGTGTGTGTTTTATTTTCAACTTTGCAGGCATGTCATCTCCCCGCCACACACTAAACATCAGGACACTCGCCACCTGTGACACAAACATCCAGGACACCTGTCACCCTGAAGGGCCCATACCAGGGGTAGAGTAGCGTCTTGAACAATGAGCGAAACCCCTAGTGGAGACCTTACCTAAGTTTTACAGTAGGTGCGTTAGGTACGGGCCCCGATACCTTACCCAAGTTTGAGGTACGTTAGGTACGGACCTCAATACCTTACCTTAAAGAAAGCCTTAGGTACGTTAGGTACGGACCTCGATACCTTACCCGGGTATCGGGTATACACGTCGACGAAATACCCGGGTTTAGGTATGAGCCTTGGGGCGACCTCAATACCTTACCTAAGCTTTAGGTAAGTTAGGTACGGACCCAGATACCTTACCTAAGTTTTAGGTACGTTAGGTACATACCCCGATACCTTACCTAAGTTTTAGGTACGTAGGTACAGCCCTCAATACCTTATCTCAGTTTTAGGTACGTTAGGTACGGACCCTGATACCTTACCTTAGTTTTAGGTACGTTAGGTACGGGCCTCGATACCTTACCCGGGTATCGGGTAAACACGTCGATGACATACCCGGGTTTAGGTACGAGCCTTGGGGCGACCTTAATACCCTACCTAGGTTTTAGGTACGGCAGGTACGGACCCCGATACCTTACCTAAGTTTTAGGTACGTTAGGTACGGACCCATATACCTTACATAAGTTTTAGGTACGTTAGGTACGGGCCCCGATACCTTAACCTAAGTTTTAGGTACGTTAGGTACGGCCTCGAAAAGTTGCCCGGGTTTGGGCATACCTCACTTGACACACCCTTGAAAATATCAAACTTGGAAAGACGATCTTGTCCGATTCGATGACTTCTCGATGTTCACAGGACCTCTCGGTTTCCCCTCTAAAACCAGGAAGACTGTCAGATCGAATTTTCCAAGGTTAGGTTCTTAGGGTACCTAGAGAACCACACCCCCCGGGGTATTTATCCGGGAAATACCCAACAGATAACTTCAGAATCTGTAAATTCTGTAAGACGTTTATACCCATACCCGGAATTTCTGGAAGTTCTGGACGACCTTCATACCCGTACCTAAAACTTCTGTAAGTTCTGTACGCCCTGTATACCAATACCTGGGGTACCAGTGCAACGTTTTTGTACCTGCCCGGAACCTCTGTGAGTTCTGTACGCCCGTGATGCCACAATACCTGGGACTTCTGTGAGTTCTGTAAGGGTTTTATACCCGTACCCGAAACTTGGGTAATTTCTGGAAGATATCTATACCCGTACCCGAAACTTCTGTACGTTCTGTAAGACCTTCGGCACAATACCCGAGGTGCCGGTACATATAAGGATGGCGTTGATGAGTGAGGAGTGATGTTATGCATTCTGGCATGTCCCATCAGTGACACACGCCGAAAGCGAAATTACGAAATCACATTGTACCACCCACCTCGCTCACAACCACTTAAAAACCGAGCTCACCAACACACACGTCCGTACACCTGCATCTATTTGGCTGTGATCTGTATACCCGGGGAGAGGGAATATGGACGCTGCAGATTCTTGAGGATCTCCGTCAGACATGGGTGTGGCGGCAGTTCATCTGCGTTCTGCACGCTCACTTCACAATACCCGGAACTTCTGTGAGTTCTGTGTGACCTTCTTATATCCGTATCCGGAACTTCTGTGAGTTCTGTGCGACCGAGCCACAATCCCCGGGGTGCCGGTATATCATTTTTATACCTGCCTGGAACTTCTTTTCTGTGAGTATCGTACGCCCGTGCCACAATATACGGAACATTTGTGGGTTTTATACCCGCAGCCGGAACTTCTGTACTGGTGAGTTCTTGGCGACCTTCATACCCGTATCCGGAACTTCTGTAAGTTATGTACGCCCTGTTTCACAATATCTGGGGTACCAGTACAACGCTTTAATACCTGACCGGAACGTCTGTAAGTTCTGGACGCCTGGGCCAAAATACCCGGAACTTCTGTGAGTTCTGTAAGGAAGGGTTTTATACCCCAACTCGGAACTTGTGTTCGTTCCGTAAGACATTCATACCCCAACCCTAAATCCGCAAACCCTACATAATCTACCCTCGGAATTTTCCTCTGTAACAGAGTAGTATTATTATTTTTTATTATTATCTTTGCCATCCGACAATGTGTAGCATGAGCTTCAACGTTGATCACTCACAACATTCCCGAAAGCAGAAAA
>JBBMHQ010093906.1:0-10463 GCA_037834295.1 Postelsia palmaeformis | reverse complement strand
CGCCTGCTGCCACCCGCAGCACGGTAGCTGTAAAGCGTACAGGCCTGTACGGGTGTGGTTCCAATATTTTTGGGCTGAGAATGGCTTGTTGAATGGCTTTCCCCCCAGATCATGGTGCTTTAGCAACGAATCCGAAGCCAGAGCATAAGAGGTTTTGAGCGGAATGTACTGAGGACACGAGAAGCCCCCCCCCTCCTCTCCCCTCGGCCTTTGGGTGGTGTTGTTACGTCCTCGATATTCGGAGGATGAGTAAAAAACGCGTCTGTGGATTCGAGCGGAATCGATTACCAGCCCACCGGCCGACCTGCGCAATTCCCAATCTGGCTGCTGCTGTATGCCCGCTGCGAACACGGGAATGTTCCACGCATCAAACAGATCGCGATGTACAGTAGATCATCTAGATCATCTATTAATAGATCCTATGTTTTCCTTCCATGTTATGTTGCGTGAGATATTCCCACCCGGCGAAAAACATGTGCACACGACCCGCATCCGCACACAGACTCCAGCCGGCAAGCATAAAATTTACTGTAGATCGTGCAGAACGCTATTAAAATCAGGGATGTATCTACCCCGAGTGATCTAGATCATGAGATGGGGATCATGGTCTGATCTGATCTGATCTGAGTTGTCCGATAAGCGTTTTTTTTCAACTCTGGATATCTTCCACTGTTTCATTCAAGCTTACCTGGCGGATGTATTGTCAATGTGTTTAGCGAGACGGGCAGACGTCCACGAGTACAATATACGCATTACGCATATGTTGTTTCGGACCTCGTATGCAATGCCACTCTGTCCCGAGTCATTAGGAGCTATTGCGTCTTAATATGTAATCCAAACGGTACTCTCAGTTCTTTTGTGTCCGAAATTGACAATTTCAGACCCCCCCCCCCCGCGCAGATTTTTCATCTTCCAGACTAAACCCGCCACTTGTCTGTCTCCGCCACCGTTTTTCCTCTTTGCCTGCAGGTGTCGACGCCGGGGTTGCTGCTGCCGCCGAGATCTCCCGCCCTTGATGAGCTCCGCGTTCTCGCCGCGGGCTGCCGCGCCTGCTCCACCAAGGACTACGTGGACAACGTCCTGCACGCCCGCGGAACCAAAAATGTCGACGTGCGCGCAGGAGGCGTGACCGTCCGCTTTGAGCTCGAACCCGCCCCGGAAGACGGGGCTGCCTTTGTTGCTTCCCCGCCATCTCCGCGAGGCGGCGCCGTCAACGGCGAGGCTATGATGCGCGACGAAGGTTTGCGTCCTTCCAAGGTAGGAAAAGTTGGTGCGAATGGGCGAGACGATCGTGGGGCGAAAACGGCGGAAAAATCGGTGCCCCCTGCCGCGACCGGTTTAGGGGGGGCTTCTGAAGAGAAGAGCGGTGCAGGAGGAGGAACCGAGTGCTTTGAGCTGTCGGTGGGCTGCTGCATCTACCAGAAGGGGAAGTACCTCCTCGGGCATGCGGAGGGCGGTGAGGATTCGAAAATGGCGGCGGCGGCGGTCCGACATCCCTCTGCTTCCCCCCGCGCCGCGTCGTTATCCCAGCCACCGCTACCACCGCATCCACTTCCGTTTGTGTGTGACAATATTGGCGGCGTTGAGGAGGAGAGCAGTGGCAGGGACCAGAGACTTCCGAATGGCTCACCGCTTGGCACGCGGTCCCATGCACATTCCGGTAGTGCCAACAACAAGCCTTCGCTGACGGCAAGTCCATCGAGGAAACCGAAAGATGGAGAGTCTTCGCCGGTGCGCGGCGGGACCGAGGGGCTCCGAGCCCTTCCGATGCGCGACTGCTGGGGAGGAGGCCCCGGGCCGAAGCCCTGCGAAGAAGCCGTGGCTATCATCAAGTCGCTTCGTGTGCCTTTGTCGGACCCTCATTATTTCAGGGTAACCGATGCGTCTCTGTATTTGGGGGCGATGAGTGCGAAAAAAGACGGTGGGGGTTTTGTCCGACGCACCCAAGTGCTCGGCGGGCGGCAAGAAGCTGACGATGGGTGGGCCGGCGAGTTGCTGATCACGCGCTGCGCCGTGGTGGGTAACCCGAGGCAGCCCCGGACTCGCGCAGACGCAATGTTGTCCCGGATCAGGGTGGAGGTGAGATGGATAACGACTATTTCGCGTCCCTCGTGGTTGATTTTTAACCCTTTTGGGGCCATCAGAAGAGAAGCGACAGAAATTAACGATTCACAGCATCGGCCACTACTTAGTTGGTTCGTGATGAATCGGGATTTCATTTACGATGCAAGTAGGCATAATCGACGCAGCAGGATCCTACGGGTACTGGCACGCCTGACACTACTCGTAGACGGCTGGTAGACCCAAACCTAAGTATTTTATTGTCGTCCTCTGTGGGTAGCAACAGGGTTAAGCGTACGTGGGGATTGCGGCTCGTGCGTACTCTCTTTCCGGTCTCTAGCACCTGATGCATGCTGGTATCTGTTATTTATGTTTTACGTCGCCGTGGCTTGAAGTGCATTGCTTCGTCGGCCAACCTGATGCCGTCGTTGGTCCTTTTGTAACTGCAATCCATAGGTGTCCCAGAAAGCAGCGGTGGCCGCCGCCCGCCTAGTGTGGTCTCTCGAGCGCGCGGTGGCGCCGCCGCCGCCGCTGTCGCTCGAAACCATCCGGAGCTTGCCAGTAGAAACGGGGAACGACAAACTGCCCGGCATTATTTCTCCGCGCATACTGTCACCGCCGTGGGGTGGGTCAGTCGACCACGGCACCACTAGATCTGATCGCGTGGGAACCGATCAAGGGACGACCCACACGAGTGCTAGCAGCGCCGAAAGCTCCACAATGAGCGGAACGGGGGTTGCGAATAATTGGTCGAATGATGTGCCGCTGCCGCGACTGGCGCTGCTCAGCGGGCGCACGAGCCTACGCCTCAATGTTGCGATGGCGGGGGTTCAAGTGAGGGTCTCATCGAGAGGACTTCTCGGCGTGAGCGACGGCGTCGCTGGGGGCCTTCAGGGCGGCAGCGGCACGGAAAAAACAGGACCAACGCCCGGAACCGCCGCCTCCAGTCTTAACAAATCGAGTGAGAGCGACCTCACGAAGAAGGCCCGTCGGTGCATCCGGCGGATCGCGCGACAGCTGGTCGAGCGCATCCACCCTGCGTCGGCGTCTACTGGCTACCGCCAGGCTTGCCGCCTGTTCCGCGACGAGATGGGGGCTCTGGGTTATGACCAGAGCGATCTAACCGTCGTCATTAAAGCGCTGGTGGAGACCACGGCCAAAGCTCGAGACCCGGAAGGGCAAGAGGGGAACGGAGATGGGAGAGAGGGGTTCCTGTACTCTCCTTCTCCATCGCCGCCGTCGTCGGCCGGGCGGCAGGAAGCGGCAACGTCGGAGACACTGGGCGCCGCTACCCTACCCGGGGAACTCGACGAGACTAGGAAGTTGGTAGATGCCGGTATGGCGGTGCTGCCTCAGTTGCCGGCCTCGCCGGATGGTGACGGTGGTGGGGGAAAAGGTGGGGATGAAACCGGCGAAGAGCAGCCGTTGCTGGACATTGCTTCGGTTGAGGTGAGACAGTTTGCGTCAAAAAGTATGCGTGTGTGTTTTCGCAGGGGTTCCGGCGTACCAGTATCTTGTTTATCCGGAACAACTAGACGTACTGGTGGAAGAATCGCTTTGGCGATCGACTTGATTGCGATCTCGTGGGGATATTTATACATAACGGGCGTCATGTTTGATGATCGCCGTTGAGAACGAGTTTTTTGCAAGCTGAGAACCCCACGAGCATGTTCGCCTTGCTCCCTTATTTTGTAACTGTTTCGTCCTTCCTGTCCAACGAGTCTAGCCCGTGGCCGAACGCGAACCAAAAACGTGTCTCATCGTTGTGCGCAGGCTTCCGGGCTTAGTCTCGCGCTGATGCGCCTAACGTATGACACGCGGTTCACCACAACGGCCGAGACTATCGTCGTGAGAGACTCTGACGGCATCCGCATCCTGTCGGCCGGTGGGCTAGGCTCAAGCGACGAGGGTGAGGGTAAACGCGGCAAGGATGTTGTTGGGGCGGGTGGTGCAGGAACCTCCGGAGGCGAGACGGTAGGGACGAACAAAAGCATATCCTCGTCGTTCAAGGCGTCCACGGCGCGGCGTCAGCGCCAGCTTCGGAGGGGGCCGGAGAGGGATACCTCGAGCGCGAGGGAGAAGATTGAAGCTGCGGCGGCCACTATGGCGGAAAAGCAGAAGAGGGAGACAAGCGCCTTGTTTATCAGCTTCATCGAGTGCGACAAGAAGTAAGGATACATGCGGAAGCGGGGTTGGTAGGGTGTTACTGCCACCAATGGCTTTGGCAATTGAAATTAATTGTAGTCTTATCGTTCCGTTTGTGAAGATGTTGCGTTGTGCGTGCTCAATCCAGCAGTAGCCATGCAATGCAGTAGTCCGGCTTCCGGTTTCGCGTCGAAACACTTTCCTAGGAGGCTCTCAGGTGGAGCGGGATCGATCGACCCATTTTGTTGTTGTACCCTGTTTTCTACGCCGTCCGAAAACATTTGCTCGCTCGATTCGGTGCCAATTTCTGTCTAATATTTCGCCTGTTCATGATATAACTTGGATGTTTTGTACCGCACGCCTTCCGTCGCCCGTCTAGGCACATCTTCGGGTCTGGGGGAGACACTCCGAACTTCTTGGCTGCTGCTGGACGGCTAGCTACGTCTGCCGCGCGAGGCTCCGCGCCTCCACCAGAGCCGGGACTACTGGGAAGCCTACGCCGAGACAGAGAGCGCCGAGTGTCTGTGGCGATTGACCGGTTGTCGTTTGTGGCCTCCCCCAACGGGTTCTTGACTGCGGCTCGAGCAGCCACGGCCCTCGAATGCGCGGTTACGGAGGCGGCTGCCTCTCGAATGTCACCTGGTGTGGGCCGAGACGACTCGCCAGGTGGCAGCAAGAGGCCGCCGATGCGTGCCGTACGGACGGCTCGTCCACTGGCGCCACTAATTCTCCGACCGTCCGTGAGCACCTCGCTGCAGGTACAAATCGGGGAGTTTCGATCTTTGCTGTCTATAGAGAGCCGACCGCTGGCGAGCCTGTCCATCAGCGGCCTGTCGTTCGAGGCTTCCCGCAGCGAGTGGTGGGACGTCAGCGACGTGAATGGCGACGCCTTCCCAAATTCCGGACGGAAAGACGCGACACACAGTGCGTGGGCCAGCAGAAGCACCCCCCTCCCCGCCGGAGAAGAAGACCGCCGCGGCCACAATCACTACTCCCCACAGCAGCGGCGGGGGCAAGTATTGGCTGGTACAGCGCGGGAGAGGTCGAGGCCACTGGCGGGGTGGCCGGGGTGGACTTGGACCGGGGGGCGGCGACGCGCGGACCTCGGGTTCTTGAGAGTCTGCCTTCAGGGTCTTGACGTGTTGGACCTGACTACGGACGGGCAGCTGCACACCGAGGTTGTTTCTCACGCGAAAGCGCGAGGCGTCGCAGACTCGGGTGCTCATGCCTCGGGTTCGAAGTCGGCCCCACCTCGTCGGTCAAGCTCTAGCAGGAGTGCACGGGGGCAGGAGGCGGCGTCGAGGTCGGGGGTGAAGACCACCGGGCCTGCGGTGGCGACGGCCGATCAGCCCCCCGTTGTTGTCGTCGAGCTGATACCAGCCAGCTCCGGCGGTGGCGCTGGCGCTGGAGGGGAGGTGAAGGCCTCCTTATGCGGTCTGCGCGTGTGCTTCCTTCGCCGGTTCATAGCAGAAGTGATCAAGTATTTTGGGCCGGACGGGCTCGGCCCGGTGTTTGACGTTGTCCGGCGCATCGGCAGCGATGGTTCGGAGAATGGCGCTGACGGAGGCAGGATGACGGATCACGTAGAGGAAAAAGTCGCTGCCGTGGCTAAGCGAGAAGGCAAGGACACCACGGACACATGGTCCGTGGCCAGCTCTGTGGACCGGAGACGCAGTGGTTGTAAACGCGACCGGGCCTCGGTGGCCACCGCAAGTCCGGTGAAGCAGACGGGAAGCCCTGCCGCGCCAGCAGAGGAATCCAGATCGGAGCGTCAAGCCCCAGGCGCCAAAGCAAGTATGCGTGTTACTTCGGTGCTGCAAGACCTAACCGTGGTCATACCCAGAAACACCCACTCGCGCGAGGCGGTTGCGGTGAAGTGCGAGGAGCTCGTTGTTGAGGTACGTCGTGCGTCCTATATATAGTAGTACCCCCGCTCTGTTTGGTCTCGTCGCGTATCAACTTGAGAAGTGCGTTCTTGCACCTTTTGCCCGTATGACGCGCGAAGGTAGTTGCACTCGACGAGGTACAATGGGCGGCCTTCGCCCGAAGTCGACATCCGGCCAAATGTGGGGTTTGTCTTTTGTGGCGAACATAACTTTACACAGGTCAAGGTGGTGACGGTTCTGGGAGAATGGTAGCTCCAGCGGCAGGTGTCATATTCCTGTGACATTGGCTCAGTCCTGAAAGGATGGGGTCGTGAGCAGTCGACCTCTCGTCTCCGGGTTTTCACGCTTGCGCGTCGCCATGCTGCGTAGCGGGGGGTGTACTAGATATCATGCATGACCGTATTCGTATGGCTATAGGGTGAAGGGGGGGCGTGCTCATTTGTTGCTCGCCTTGGTTATTTGAGCATAGAACGCACAGGTACTTTCAAGGCCAGCAGTGCTTGGCTGGCGAGGCTCTTCGCCTGAAAATGACCCAATACGTTCGCACACCCTGATGATATTTACCATTTCATTTGTTTTACGTGACTAGCTCATGGAATTGTTCTCCAGGTTGCGGGTACATTTTCCCTCCACGTCAGATATTCGGCGAGTCAATAAGCTCACCACATGAGCGACTGAAGGAAGGTACGATCGAGGTATGTATCCCCTCTACTGTGGCATGCCTCTCAGGGCTCAAGGTAGGCCCTTTCAAGGCAAGCCCTCTTATCTCAGGCCGCTCCGTGTCCTTGCCATTAAATACGTCGATGAACCCGACCAATCAACGAGCACTGCCCGCCTCCGGTTTCTGGTCGATCGCTGACAGGTGCGCGAAAAACGAGGTACATGGAGACTCCCCTCCGATGCTGCGACTGTGGAGAGCCGACGCGTTAAGCGCAGGAACCGCGGCCGCAGCCGCGACCGCCCGGGTGCTGGAGCGACGCCCCTGTCGCCGCATGGTGGGGGTGCTGTAGATGTTGGCGATCGAAGAGATGCTACGGCCGGTGCATTTGTCACGTCGTCACCGCCAAGCCGTCTGACGAGAAAGCTGGGGGTGCGTCCCCCCCCACCGATTGACATCCTGCCGTCGCCCCGAATTGTATCGGCGTCGAGCGCCGCGCAAGACCGCGGAAACTCTGGCCTTCACCGAAGCGGCTCGGCGAGCGCGTTGGGTCGTAACACACAAAGTGCACACCCACAGAGAGACGTGTCGGGGCAGGTACCGCACGCGCGTGAAGGCGAAGGCGTAGAGGGGAAGCAACGGGTGGCGCATGAAGTGGAGCGGCAAGACCAGGCGGAGTTCAGCTCGGACAATGCCATGCCGCCAATGGTGGCGAGCCGTAGCAGTGCTGCGTCTACGCGACAGTCATACCTAAGCACCATTAGCGCCCATTCCTACCATTCCCTGGAGGAAAACGGCGGTGGCCTGGGTAGCCCCAGCGAGAGCGCGGCATCTGGCAGAGGTCGGGGCTCAGACTCAAACTCTGACTCCGACGAGTTCTTCGACGCGGTCGCTCTTGACACAGATACTGACGGAGGTGCGATACATTGTTTTAATCGACAGCGAATTTTTCAGCTATTTTATATAACGCCACCGGCGGTTTTATTGTACCAGAGTCAGTTTTCATTCGACACTAGGTTTTCGCAGTCCCCAAGGTCATGGCGGTGTGGCGGCGCTGCCTTTTGTCCTTCGTTTTGAGTGTTGCGAAGTGAGTTGTGAGCGAACGTCTTATAGCAGATAAATCAAAATTATACGCTGTTGTCATGTCGGTGTCTTCGGTTTTTGTGGGTGCCACACATTCTCCCTCGTCTGTTCTCGTATTACACGCGTTTTTATGGGTGCCATGCTTTCTCCCTCGTTTGTTTTTGCCCGGGTGCCTTTCGCTTTCCCTTGACCAATCCGCTCGCTTCCGCAGCCTCGACGACGAAGAGTCAAGCAACCATGGGTTACCGGTACCCCTCGCCGGACACTCTTCCCCCACTCCAGCGGACGGAGGCGCACGACCCTCCCACCCGCGCTGCCCAGGCCCCACGAAATAGTCACGTATCTGCTGAAGACTTCCGGGCTCCGCGGATCCCACGCGCCTGGGCAGTAGGTGACGACGAAGACTGCACGGGCGCCGAAGAGACCAAAGAGGTAACCCGGGTGGCTCTGCAGCCTGTGAGTGTAAGATAGGGCTGCGGTAGCCACTGCAGAGCGGTGGTGTGGTTTATTCTATCATGTGTGTGGCGCAGGAGCAGCTGGTAGCCTATACCTGGTGTTTGGGTTTTGTACTGTAGTGTAAAAGTGGTTTCCTCGGATGTGAAAACCGCGAGAGTAGTGGTCACTTTTTATGAACTTGCTTGCTTGGTGCCGGTAGCTGTACTTGATATCACGTAGGCTTCGGAGCGGCAATGCATGTGAACGATGCGTTGTGATAAGTGTTTGCTCGCTTTCATGTTCCCTTGCTGCTGCGTTGGAAGGAGTGATATAGTGTTTCGGAGTCATTCACAGTCGCAGTCAGAGTCATAATCTTGGGCCAATGCGGTGTGACTACCGTAGCTATCGAGCGATCGATGTGCTTGAATCCTGTTCTACTTTTTGTGTTGCTGAGGTGTGTTGCTCGCCCTCCGCGATTTGCCTGCCGTGCCGGCTGTAACCTATTGATCTGTCCACTGTCCAGCATCAGAGGGCTGGACACGCCCTCGCCCGGCGTCAACAAAATGGTAGAAACACTGGACTCTTGAGCCTTACCAGGCATGAAAATGTATGTCCCCAACCCCGGCCACCTGAGAATAGTTATCGGAATGAATATGTGAGCCTCATTATGGACTATCAACCTTTTTGTCTGAAACTGCCCCTGGTCATATTAAACGCTGCGAACTGAAAAATTGTGCACCATGTATTTTTTTGTTTGTGCAGGGCCAAGAAAGCGGGGTAGGCGAGAAAGGTGCCAACGCTCGCCGTGGTGATGGTGAAAGAGGCGGGGTCGCAGGCGGCGGCGGCGGCGCATCGTCGGAGCCACCACCATCAGCCAAAAAACCTACCGCCTCAGAGGAGAAAGGGCGCAATGCCGTAGTGAAACGAATCGCTTTGCACCTTAAGGGCGCTCGGATGCTAGTGGCCCTCGCCCCTCGTCTGGACACTCCCACCGCCACGGCCACGGCTGCCGCGGTCGCCGCGGCGGCTGCCACCTTGAACGCGAAGGAAGCCAAGGCCCGGCAAGCGGCGGCGGCGGCTGCCGCGGGAAGGGTCGCATCGCCCGACATCTCCGCCAGTGGGAATAGCATCGACGAGTACCTGAACGAGGAGCAGCTCCGAGATCAGAGCCCGGACGCGGAGGTGCTCCCGCGTTCGTGGCAGGTCATGAGTGGTGCGCCCGTCTACCTCCTTCGAAGCCGTGGCGCATGCGGCGCCGCCAGTAGAGGGAGCGTGTGGGACGTAGACAGCCTCCACTCTGGGCGGGACGACCGCAGTCCGAGCGTAAAGCGCCAGTACAGCAGTTTTCACTCGCGACGTGATGCGCCCGATGGTTGGACTGACGAGTTTCTTTACGGAGAACGGGGGCGATGGCGAGGTTGCGATCTCGAGGGAGAAAGGGGGGGGTATGGTGCCCACGGTTCGACCGCGAGCGTCGGCGCAGCAGCGGAGGGGGATGCCGGTGCTTGGTCTTTCGAGCGAGGGCACGAGGTGATACGGTGGCGCGAGATCACGAAGCAGCCGTTCGACCTCCTGCTGTTCGTGGACAACGGACCTGACCTCGGAAGCACCCGGATATTGTTGACCATGCCGGAATATGGTTCGGAGGAGCAAGATAGAGCGCGCCGTGGGGGAAAGAGACCCGGGGGACTTTACATATGTCCGACAATGGCGGAGTACTACATGGTACTTAGTGTCTACTTCGGTGAGAGGAGCTTTGACAGTTTTTACCGAGTGGGTTTGGTCGATACTACAGTAGGAGTGACTGGGAGGTTTTGCTGAGCGTCTACTACGACGAGAGGAGCTTGAACACTGCATCGTCTACGTTTGGTCTATCTCAGGAGGGGCTGGGTGTTGTCGGGGGCTTGTTACCTACTTCGCCGAGGGGCGCATGGATTGGGATTTCGTCTGCGCTTGGTCGATGTCGTTGCAGGAGTGACTACTCGTCCGCCGGGAGACACTGCACGGGGTGCCAAACATCGTGGTTTCATATCGAATCCCCTCCTTGCACTGATTTCGATGATGAGCTTTAACCGTGAAGTAGTTGCCGAATCTAACCGATAATGCACAGCTACGTGAGGATAACACGAATTTTTAGCTGTACCCGACACGGTCACAAGTCTGACAAATGTGTTGTATATGCTCAGCCGCTTCCT
>JBBMHQ010093895.1:0-10463 GCA_037834295.1 Postelsia palmaeformis | reverse complement strand
AGACAGACAGACAGACAGACAGACAGACAGACAGACAGACAGACAGACATACAGACAGACAGACAGACAGACAGACATACATACATACAGACAGACAGACAGACAGACAGACAGACAGGCAGGCAGGTAGGCAGACATGCAGACAGACAGACAGACAAACAGGCAGGCAGGCAGGCAGACATGCAGGCAGACAGACAAACAGACAAACACCCACGCCGTTCAGCAATAGCAGAACTGAGATACCAAGAACAGCAAGTACACATGCATACCGCAGACAAGCACGTGGAAGCCTCAGATGAACGAATAGCCACAGCAATCAACCGAAGCAAACACTTAGACAGGCAAAGAAAATATCGAACGAAGGAAGGGAATTGATACATACCAGGTACATGAATAACAAACCAACCAACTCACCAGTAAAATTACCGAACAATTGTCTCTTAAGAGTCTCTAAATCGTTCCTATCTGCTGTCTCTAAAGAGACTATCTGCTCTATCATGATTTCGATACTGTGCAGACAGCGGATGGATGCTCTGCTGATAGATACTCTAAGAAAAGATATCTGCTGTCTCTAAAGTCTAAAGTGTCTACTCTGATAATTCAGAGATTCTACTGCATATACTATAGTATATATCGTCTAGGTGGACTATCTGCTGTCTCTAAAGAGCATCCTGCTGTCTACAACAGTAAGAACGACATTTCGTGCCGATTGGTCCTTTTTTTTCAGGTTGGAACTTTTCATTGATGGAAAATCCTTAGTCGACATTTGTCGTCATCCGGAATCGTGACGTCACTTTCCGCAACAAAGAAAAAGAGGAAAATTGGGCGTGGATGATGACGGCAGGCTGTTTCCAATGCGGTTCGATTTCGAGCTTCAGATTTGCATTTTTCGATCTCAAAATGAATGGCCCTGCTTATGCAGTCCGCATGTGAAAAATGCGACGTTTTTTTTTCGATTTGAGAATCCGATCTGGGTCATCATATTTTCAAATCGAAAAATGGTATGCTCTCTCAATTTAAGATGTTATCCACGACACCAAACAGCAGCAGAACGATCGATGGGTTGAATGGTGACTCAGCTGTATAGCGACGTTGCTTCGCGCCCGACGCCCGGGCGGCGGGCGGCACGTCCCTCCGTGGCCAGACTACAGTCGCCTGGCGCGGGCTCGGGCCTCGAGACCAAGAGGAGCGCACTCACCGCGCAACACCTCTTTGTGGATACGTACGAGTACTCGTAGACTACACTGCTGTACAGCAGCAGCAGCAGTCAGTCAGTTACAAAGTGCAACACAAAATACCAAGACAGGTTGGTTCTGGCGCACCCGCCACGTCTCTTCGCCGCCAGACCAGAGACAGGCAGCCTTATCTCGGACGCTTGGGTCCTGCGCGCAGGGCAGCGCACCCAGCGCGTCTCTTCGTGGCGCCAAACCGCAAAAGCAGCAGTTGGTCCAGGCGTTTGCTCGAATCTCTTGACACGCATTAAATCTGTTTTTTCCGCATAGGAAGACTGTTTCGATTTGCCAAGTTCACATCTGAAAATGCGATCGGGTCAAAATCTGAAGCTCAAAAATCGAACCGCATAGGAAACGGCTTCGGCCTTTTTTTTTCGAAAAGATGGCCGAAAAGTTTCATTCGAAGAATGTTTTATTGCAATACAAGGAATTCCGATAAAAGAGGGAAACGTAGAGAAGTATGCACGAAATATCTCCAGCTTGGCGGATTGGAGATATGAATCTGGGGGAAATCGTCGATAGACTCTGTGTTCCATGTAATCAATCAAGTACCTTCTGCTAAACTCGGTATACCTACTCGTACTATCTTCATAAATAATCTACCATGCCCATACCCATTATAGAGTACTTACTGCCTATATACAGGGAAGGTATTCACAGAAAGAACGCAATTACAGCAAGGAACGCACCGTAAGATGGTATAGGGGAGACCGCTATCCATGAGGGTCTTCTCGGTCTTCCGCTTCCACGAAAGGATGCCCCAAAACAAATTCAACGCTGACGCCGGCCACCCGAACTGCTCGTGTCCATTTTCGTCCCAAGACAATTTATTCAGCAGAGGCAGCAGTAGTAGTAGCAGTAGCAGTAGTAGCAGCAGTAGCCGTGGCAGTAGTAGCAATACCAATAGTAGCAACAGCAGCAGTAGCAAGAGCAGTAAAAATAGCAGTGGCAGTAGCAGTGGCAGTAGCAGTGGCAGTAGCAGCAACACATCGGAACGATGTACAGTAAAATGTTAGCTGGTACTCTGGTTGGTCGCGGGCTTGAGTGGCTCGAATACGCAGGGAGCATGGTCGAGAGATCGCTTTGCTGAACACGCTTCGTAGGTTTTTAACTTGCAACAGCGGCAGCAGCAGCAGCCGCCGCCGCCGCAGAAGCAGCGCGTCGATAAGCTGATCGTCGCCGTTTGTGTCGGAGTCCGATTCGAATGGCTACAAGGTCGAGGGATGGTGGCTACAATGCATTAGACCCCGCATGGTCCGAGCTGGCACAGGGATCGGTTCAAGGATCGATTCAAGGATCGGTTCGGAGGCATTTGACGATACGAGGGGGAGGGGGGGGAGTTCTCGGGTTCCAAAATTGAGGAGCTCTCTCTTTCATTCCAGTACCGTTGCTGAGAAAGCTGTACGCGCACAGCGATCAAGCATACACACACCTCGGACAGGTGGTGCACAGACAGATCATCATCTAGATCTACGAGGGCAGATAGCTCCCTCGTCTGTACCGTATGATCTAGCTAGCTTACGGTACCGGATAGGAGTCAAATACTCTATATGACCTATACATTTATTCCTGGGTCGGACCTGCTGTAGAGTACGCAGATCCCGCACAAAATATCATAACGACACGCGAGCAGCTAGATTATCTATCTGCAGTCAAATCAGACAGACCAATACAGATATATAGATCATGAGCTGTCCGACTTGTGACCAATCCCACGGGTTAGAGTAGGCTGCACACGCAACGGACGAAAACGTTCAAAACATAAACAGGGAAATGCCAATCTTAGAGGCTGATTGTCTTTCGATAAAAATTAGCCCGCTGCCTATGGTAATATCACTCAGGGAAGCCACCGACCTGCAGGATTCACGCGACGCTATACCCCCACCTGGTACGTCCTACGCGCTACCGGATTATCCCATCCCATCCCATCCCATCCCATAAGCTACATACCTTGCCGGTTCCGAGGGCAGTGACGAGTACGAAATGCCTCACTGACGCCGTCTCCTTCGCTGCCAGCACCACTCTCTGTGACAGCTTGCCATCCACCTTCCGCAGTGTCATAACAAGTGCGCCACAAGCGAATACAAAAAAGGCTTCACTTATTCGAGATAAAACAACACCCAAAAAGACAGAATCGCGCTACACACGACACACCTACTTGAGAGACCTACAGTAGTAGCATAGGGCGGGGGGGAGGGGTATATTAAGATCTTACAAAAATAAGATAAAATAAGATAAAAGAACAAAATCCTACAGCAGTACGGATTTCGAAACAAGCAAAACAATAGCACCCCCCTGTGATGCTTTGCCTGTACGAAAACACTACACCCCATATACCCAAATACCCTATCCGACGCTGGTATAATGTATGTATTGTGTAGGAACCTAGCACAGCTTCGAAACAAGGGTTGAAATGTACTGGACGTCTAAACGCTGTATACTCGTAACCTCAAAACCCGGGCCGGCCTGGGAAAATTCTCGGAAACTGGACAAAATATGAGGGAATACGCACTAAAGTGTGAACCACGTTTCATATGAACTGCTTTGTAGAACAACTTTCTCGGAGCTGGGCCGAGTCGTGAGAACTTACTACCTAATCTGGCACAAATGGCAAAAACAACAAAAGCAATACACCTGTCACACCCCAATACCACGAAGGCTTCCATAGACTCACGGCTTCGGCACAATCGTTGGTACACACGTCACTTTTTTCAAACCCCGATCGCCTTTTCGGAAATAGTCTAGCACCTGACGAGATATATGGGTATGGATTACCAACCATTTGGTCGAGGCTGAGCCCAGGAGTGACCACGCTACCTGTGCTGCCCAGTCCGGCACAGGACAACGCAGATAGCAGCAACAGGCATGCATATGTGAACACGGCATGGGCCCGCCAAAGAGAGGCAACACGTAATTCGAGCGAGCCCTAGAAGCGTAATGTGACGCCATTCTTGGCCAACCTTTTGGTGTAGTGTGTTATGATGGGGGGGGCTGTATTAAATAGGACCTACGGAACACACAAAACCTATATGCTTCCCTATGTTTACTAAACATATTTGGTCCTGTTTACTATGGTCCCAAGTAATAGTGATCGCCGCTGAGAGCGATTTCTTGATATACCTTTCTTGGCTTTTCCCTCCCAAAAATATTTTCTTCCAAGTTCTTATTTTATTCTTAGTCTATTTTATTCTTATCCACGGCAACGCAGAATAGAAAAAAATCGGGACGGACGCATATACACAGATACCTGGGAAGGATCTTTGACGTTGAAAGGTTCCAACAATACAGGCACTGTGATAACGGCTACCGGCAACTACTCCGCACACTGCCACACTATTAATAAGTTAATCCCATCTGCGCCAAGCCGTTTCACAGGCCCTAGAGCGGGCAACCGGCACTGCTCAGTCGGCACTTATTGAGGGACCGCGTCAAGGGGCAGCCAACGAGTGTTGGATGTCGGGGTTGAATTTTCCGACATATCGAAATATCGAAAGTTTAATACATCGTATCGAGCGTGCTTTGCCCTCCATGCATCTCCTGGCATCTCCGTGCTTCCATGTGCAGATGCTGAACGAACGCCTCGATGAGCTAAATATCGACACCGTATCGATACTAACTTTTGTGTTTATCGGTATCACTTCGAACTCGATTCCGATATCGATATCTATGCATATACATGTATATATACCTGGGAAGGACCTTTGACGTTAAAAGGTTCCGATTCCGATGCCCCCAGGGCGCAGACGACGGCCTGACAGCTCTGCATGGCCTTGCGCCACTCACCATCGCTCTCCGACTCTACCTCGACCACGTCCAGCTTCCTCAAGAGGTCTACCCAGCGGGGAGTTTCCGCGTAGACGGTGGCAGGCCGCGATGGTCCGGGAAACGAGACGCGAACCCGGGCAGCGGGGAGGGGGGGATATCGGAGGTGTATACACCAGTATTCGGCCAAATAGACCACCCCCGGGTGATATATATTTGGCGCTTTTATTGTATATCGCCACATGTACCCAGCGGGTGTACTGTACGGCGGGGGGTTTCCGCGTATACAGTGGCATGCCGCGACGGTTCGGGAAACAAGGCTCGTACTCGGGTAGGGGAAAGCGGTGGGGGGGGAGTTGTTGGAGGCATATATACCCGTCTGCGGCTAAATAATCCGCCCGCGTGATTGGCCAGAGAAACCATCCTGGGAAATATCTATTGTGGCTTCTCGTTCTTCCATAACCCGGGGGGGTATTCCGCGTTGGGGAAACATCTCACGGACCCCGGAATTAAGAGAAATATCGTATCATGTTCGCTTTGCTTTTAGAATCCCGGAGGGCGGTAAGTTACGTCGAGTACGGTTTTGTGATGTGGCAGCGTGGTGGGACGGTTAATGTTATTGCCCTCTTAGGACTGCAGTCCCGGTTGAGGAACAAGAATACTTCGAGTTTGAGTGGTTCGTCCCCAAAAGGGGACTCACCGCAGTTCTATAAGGGCTAACGCTGAGACAGCACACGTAGGATGAATCAGATCATTTGTACAGATCAGGTAACGCAGATTGTTTTCACGGGCCTTCATCGTATGTACAAGTTCCCACGACCTGATGTGAAGCTGGGTTTAGTGTGGGCGAAAGTGGGTAGGCCAACCTCACCTCCGGACATAAAACTCTTGTCCGAGAAGAGGCTGTTGGCCGTTTCGAAGCTTGAAGGTCTGACGGCAGCGGTGACCCCCACGCCATCCAGCAACAGCTCCCTGACAAAATGGCGGGCGGGGGAGAAGTCAGCGTATTTGTAGAGCAAAAACAACATAGGATACTTGGGTTTCGTACTGTTTTATATGGCGGTTCGCTTGGGTACGAATCCGCTACGCAGTCCAGGCTGCTTCGATGCCTGTGCCGTCAGACATGATTTAGTTCACTCCGCTTGTTTTCACTAGCCGAACCTACACATAAGCGGGCTACGATATAGGTAGCATATTTGCCTTCCAAGGCAATTATTACCGGCCTACCGGACTCCTTAACCCAATACCGTGGGCTTGACATTCTGCTTCGTCACATAGCTAGCTAGACTGTGGGGTTGTATTGATCATCGGGTTAGCTTCGCTCAGAACCAGCTTTAAGGTGAAGTGGACACCCCCTTAAGGTCAAGTGAGAGGCCTCACAAACATTAGGGGGTACGTCTACCGTAGCGCCAGTCCGCATGCCTCTTTCTCTACAGCGCCGTCACCACGGCATGCTCTTAAGCCGTAGTGCCGCCAGATTATAGCGCCAAACACGAGGGTGAGCGAGGCGTGCTAAATACGATGGGAAACTGCTGTATGTCAGGAGACAGCACTTGTCGCCCCACGACAAGGCGGCACCTTTGCCTAGACATGCCTTGACATGCCTTCATTGAAGCCAAACTACTCGGTTTCAGTGTGGTACACTAGGCCCTAGGCCCTTGACAGCGCACGTTTTGCCTTGCTTGACAAGTTTCCTGACTCCTGACACCTTTAGCGACAACTGACGACAGGTGGAAATAACATATTTAGGGCAAAATGTATCGCGTTGATGGGGCTGCTCAAGTGAGGCATATGCCTTATTGATAGGGAATTTACGGCAAAGGAATGCCTTAATGTTGGAATACGATTTACGTTGGACAGTACTAGCTATCCGTCGTATACTTACGACGATGTTGAACAAATTGTTGTTGTGCTGACTCAAATTCATGACCGAAGCATTGAGTTCGCCGTCACAGGGCAGCCTCCAAAAAGCCAGAGCGGAAGAATACCTGGGGGAAACAATACTTACCATTATCAATATCAATCGTAGTCAAATCAAATAAATACATACCAGGGTGAGCAGCCACACACAAATAAAAACTGAAACACAGTTTCAAAGAGGGAAAAGTCCTTGCACACACACTAATCATATGCTATTACGAGGAGGGAGTAGAAGCCTTCGAAAAAGGGAAAGTGCGATAGAAGAAGAAGCTGTTGCTGTACTGCTGGTGTGCTCGATTAAAGTCGGACTAGAAATTAAGACGCATCATTGCCGGAGGGCGACATACAAGAAACAAATTGAGGTACGTACGTAGCACATTAGGGGCCATGATATTTCTGATTGACGGGCCTCTTTGACTTAGGAACTCCCTGATAGTGTTAGTTAGAGACCATGTACGCTGTATAACATTATTCAATACCACTCTGCCCACAAATACTAGAACTGTTTCACACCTCGGACAAATATACCATCTACAAATAGATCATCTACAGATATATCATCTACAGATAGATCATCTACAAACAGATCATCTACAGATATACCATCTACAGATAGATCATCCAGTTCCTCGCCAGCAGTTATGACTTGTTGGGCAGGGTCTGTACTGTACAGATCCTACCAGGGAAACCCCTTCCTAAACCATACAGATTATACGGATCCCACCCTCAAACAACATCACCTACAGTAGATCATGCAAGATCGGGATTAGATGATTTATCTAGGATCATATTAACTATCTGCACTGACGTATCTAAATCTTCGAGTGGGAATGATCTGTGGGATGATCTGTAGACGATCCGTCCGAGGTATGGACCGTTTGAATTCATTTCGAATACACAAAATGTACACATATTTGGACTATCGAGAGCGGGATGCACCTAGAGTTAGGGCTAGGGAGCTGAATGGCATGCGCTCGGCGCGGTATGCCGTAGGAAAGAACATTCCGTCCGCGCGGGGTTGCGATGGCAGTTTTTCAGCTCTCATCTTCTCGACAAGACTTAGCGTGCTTAAGGTCGAACACTCCATTTTTGGAAGGCTCTCGACAAAATCTTTCCGAAAACACCTCGACCCTTGTGGGAGCGCAGTCTCTTTAGATCAGTTTCGGCGACAATTGGGGACAAATTACTTGGGATTTTAGTAGCTGGTCCGCAGAATGGGACTGCAGTTCTTAACGGGTTGAAGGTTTTCGTTCGGTATTGGTCACCTTCCCGTCATCGAAAAAAAAATAGCGGGGAAAAACAATGCCACTCCAGTTCAAACTCAATGCTCTTCACCGTATCGTGTGTGCTGCCGCAACATCTTTCTACAGTGGCATTGAAAAAACCCACTCGCCGTATTTGTGTTTGTTGTACTTTAATCGAATCATAACGGGGAATGCTGATTTTGCCATCGAACGTTCTGCCAAGTTTGCCGTTGAAACGTCCCTTTGAATTTTTCCGTTTAACTAACTTGTCGCTGATTTCACCTCGCCACGCGATGGATACAACGGTGAAGTAATACTGGGTCCTCAAGCAAA
The DNA here is from genome assembly GCA_037834295.1 of Postelsia palmaeformis. NCBI lineage: Eukaryota > Phaeophyceae > Laminariales > Laminariaceae > Postelsia > Postelsia palmaeformis. The sequence continues at coordinate 1,972 of JBBMHQ010093895.1, read as the reverse complement.
TATACGCCCCCCCATGTATTATATGTATATGTTGGGTTGGCGTCGGTTGGCAACGATACTGTAAAACATGCCGCTCACTACTCGAGCTGGACAACCAGTGTACCCTTTTTGTTTCGGGCGGTTGGGCACAGCTGGTAGTCGAGTTGAATCATCTGTGTGGGGTGGAGAACCATTATTCCACGCGAGGGGGATGATCTTACCACATACGGGAGTGTTGATGGTGAGACACCCGAGAGGCAATTAGATAGTATTCCCATTGCTGTCTCTGGAATTGCCTACGCCGGACATTGAATTAACTCATTGAAGCTGTCATGAATATATAGGTCTGCCGCACAAGCGGTTCGTAGTAGGATGCAGCTCACTTTTCATGCGACTAGCCAGACACCTCACGGCGCTTCGCGCTTGGTGCAAGCAATGTCTTCCTGGTCGGTGAAAACCCGACATGCCTCGTCCCGGCATTGTAGGGACACGGGGGTTTATGCTCAAACGACTACGGCCATACATAATAATGAGTACACCCCCTGCCCCCCCCCTACCCTTCGAAGCACAACCCAACGCGGAAAACTATAGCATATATGTTGAGAATACGTTGTTAAGCTGAGAATCACTACAGTGTCAGCTCGACAATACATCTACTTGCGGTTCTCGTGGGCATCCCGACGCCCTCCCCGCCTCCCGCCTGCAAAACAGGAAGGGTGTAAAAATAGCATAAATATTCCGTACAATTTATGGACGCAACATAGTAGCTCCCGACTGTGTCTCCAATAGGGTGCTCCGTCTCCAAAGGGATGCGTGGTCATTGATCAAATGACTGAGACAAGCAATGAATGAGTACGCCCCTTTCCCCCCCTCCCCTCCCGCCTCCAAACGAGGCCAAAATCTAGACGCGAGGTCGATAAGCACCCTACCTCACGACCCGCTTCCCCAGGCGACCGGTAGCCCCCGCCACGAACACCCGCGACGGCTTCTCCGTCATCGTCGCAGCATATCTTTGGCTCACATCGCCTGCCCTGGAAGGTTCGCCGCCCGCGGTTGATGCCATAACTGCCGTAGCCGAAGACAGCGCCGAGCCAAACCCGAACGCGGTAGCAGCGCCCAGACCGGAAGCTACCGCGATACCCACGAGCAAGGTTTTGGACGTTACCGTCACAGCCGCAACCGGAGCCACCGCCGGGGGCATTATGTTGGACCCTTGTCGGACCCGCAATATATTTATTTTTTCCCACTGAGCTGCCCCCGCGCGCGCCCGGAGGGGGAGAGAGAATGCGCGACGCGGTGTCAGTGCGACCGAACATCGTGTGAGTTTTCATCCCGCCCCCCCCAAAAAAACAAGGGTGCTGCATATTCCCGAAGAGGGTGGTGAGGTACGAAGATAGCGTTCGCTTTTCTTTTTACGTCTTTTTAATATCCTCCCGTGGATTGTTGAAAAGCAGCGCTTAAATCAACCCTTCTAGGAGCACTGCAGTCCTGTATTTGGGAGCGAACTAGTTATAAATTGAATTGAATTGTTCGCCCCCCGAAGCGGGGCTGGACTCCTAAAAGCGTTAATGGTCTAGCTGTCGCTTTTGTAGGATATCACGCAGCAGGACATTAGTACACCCGTGGTCAACTAGCGAGTGTGCTTTTGTTGATAATTGGGAGATCAACGACAACAGCGAGCGGCAAGTGCCATGAAACACACCAACGCCAACAGCAACAACAGCAACAGCAACAGCAGCAGCAACAGCAGCGGCAACACCACCGCCATCAACATCAATTAGGGTCGTTTTTGTCACGATTTTTTTGTTTGTCTTGTTTCGTGGAAAATTCACGGAAACGCGAAAAAAATGAGGTGGGTCCTATTATCGCCTTGCATCATGTTTCGTGAGGTTGCAACGCCCGTCCATCTGATCGAATCGTCGAAATCAGCGGCCCGCGCGTAGGCCGTCCGCTGGATCGTGCCGCTAAAGGTGCCACGACTCCTAAAGAGGCG
>JBBMHQ010093884.1:0-10464 GCA_037834295.1 Postelsia palmaeformis | reverse complement strand
GCTCTTCTCCCTCCTCCCCACTACGGTACGTGCCTTGGATTTTTATCGCGAGAAGATTTCAGCACTTTCTTCCCTCGGCGACTTGCGTCGAATTCTGCCTACCCACGCAACGAAGGCGCTCTCAGCAATTGGTACCTGTTTACTTTTTCGAATAAAGTCTCACAACGGTGGGATTTGAACTTGGGTACCACTACCAATGGTCTTTGAAGCTGACCACTAGTCTACCGGGGCGACCGGTAGACTAGTCACTGCTCGTCGATTTTCATCGAATTTTGGCTAACTCACGCTCTCGCGTATTTCGCCTATCAACTTCTTTCATGGGGAAAAAAGCCTCTGGGCATTCACTCGGTGGGACTTGAACCCCCGAAATTAATCTTGACAGGCGCGCGGACTACGCATCAAGCCACCGGGGACGTCGGCTTATCATATACCAGGAATAAGAGTCACCGATAACCAAACACACAGCCACCAGCCATTTATGAATAATTCAAAACGTATGTTTCAATTATCGAACGGACCATGCTCGTAGCCGTGTGTATGAAAATGAATACGAGTGGCAGGGCTGGCTACTTACAGAAACTCGTTTGCATACGTGAGAAATCAAGATTACCAAGGGGTCATGCATGAGGCGAGACGAAGCACGCACACCAAGTTCTGCGAGAAGGCCTGCGTCAGCACTTGAAAATGACCTGCACAGGGTGCCGTCAACGAACTACAGCATTACAAATAAGCTTGACGGGTGACAAGTGACCAGTCATTCGGGCACGCGAGATGGATGAGCAAAGATCCCAGAACTCAAAAGACCTGCTCGCGCTTGCTTGGGGCGAAAAACGGAGGGCAATCGGGGGACCAAAAACCGTTGTGCAAAAAGCGTAAAACAGGGTTACCATCTGGTTTCTCCCCAATTTGGTGAAAGGGCAAACTCACCAGTCTCGGAGAAGAAGGTGTTGAAAGCGTCGTCACCGCCGCCGATGGTCTTGTCCGAGGGCATCTGCCCATCGGGCTGGATGCCATGCTCCAGGCAGTAGAGTTCCCAGCAAGCGTTACCTTTCCCGAAGCGGTTGGTCAAAAGAAATACCAGGTACCCAGGGAACAAAAAAGACCCGACAACAGAAAAAGGCGCCAGAACAAAGAAGTGGAGTTTGTTTGTTTCCCTCAGGTTTTGATGTCTCACAAACGCCGAGCGGAGCCGGGCCCAGGAGGAGTGTGCATGCAGGCGGAAAAACCGCAAAGGCCAGAGGATCCCTGGACCCGACAGTTAAGGGGCTGCGCCGCCGGTCGTGCACGCGGAGGCATCATCTGGTATCGTCGTGCATTTTAAACTATCGGAACTTGGGCGAAGTTGTACCATCACCCTGTCCGGAAATGTAAGCACTGGTTGAGCATAAATTAGTTTTCAACAGTGTTTATATTTGCGGACAGAGTGGCATTCTGCTCTGAAAGTCAGTCGCAATTTCGAAAATCTCACCGGTCTGGATGCCGGCCTGGCCAATGTGGATGGAGATGCACTCGCGCATGGTGTTATCGGCGCAGGTAAAGAAGGGGAGAGATGGCGAGAGGAGTGTGTGGGGGCTGAGCTTGGGAAGTTATCGGGCGAGTCGTCACGCGATGCGACGGCAGGTCCGAAAAGTGTTAGCCTGGGGCGAGGCTGCCGGCTCCCGACCAGGCAAAGTAACTCCATTTCGAAGGCGTGTTTACCGGCTACGTATACGCATAACGGCCTAAATTAATGAAACGGCATTACACAGTTTCGACTTTTGACTATTCGACTAATAATCGAGATTTTTGTCGGCTGTGTACTGTCGACAGCCGATATCCGACTACGAGTACGTCCAAGATCTAGCCTCCCAGCGTCTTCATACTTCGCATACCCTACACTCTACCTAGGATACTCTACACTGTGCACTATTTCTACTATTGTACACCCAGGCTACGTATGTACGCCAACCCTTCGACGTGCCCATGCTCGACATCTGAAACGCATTGGCTATGCGCGTAGGTCAGCGTAGGTACATATTGTTCGTGGTGAGTTGTTGTTCACCTCACACCTTGACTCGTCGCTTGTTGTCACCATCTGCTCGTAGCCCAGCGTATGTATGTACTGTGTGGTATAATAAATAAAGTCCGTGGTAACTGCATGCAGATCGCAACGACAAGTATCTGACAAGGTGCTGCTGCCGTTGTTGATATCAGTGTTGTTGTGGTTGACCACAGACTGTTGGCTGTTGACGTGGCTGTTGGCACTCGATGCCGCACTCGACACGGGGTACTCGATAAGCGCAACGCTCAACAGATTGCCGGCTCACTAGTTACTACCTGGTACAGTAGTAGTTACCCTGCACGAGCGTCGAATCCTTCGACACGAAGGTTGTTTCGAGTCCCCGCGAACTGAACTCAGTTCACTGCAGTCGCACTGTCAACTGCCGACGATCAGCCACCACCCTGTACTCGTAGTGCGCCTGCGTCTACAGAACAAAAGTAAAACATGATTCCACGATTGGTTCAACAATCGAGCCGATCTCATGCCAAATCATATCGTTAGAAAGTATACATCACGAGGCATACTACTGCGGCGGCGGCAACGTTGTCTGTAGCACGGTAGCATGAAAAACGTGTACACCGCTGGAGCTCACACGATACTCGTAGAATAATCCAAAACAGAGGTGAAACACATACCAGGTACCAGGTACAAAGAGCTATATACGACCGTTGTACTTGAAGCGGTGAAAGACCGCAGTGACATCGTACGGCTCCAGGGAGCGGAGGGAGGGGGTGGGTCAGGAGTGGAGCCAGCGGAGTCCTCGTCATAAGTACCCGGTATCTACATACGAGCGCGCAACTTGAAAGACACACAAAAAAATCGTCATGCTTTCGTCGCGAACGTCGCCGGATCGATCGGCGAGAAGAGCAACCACGTTTTCCAGCACCGGGGGCTCGACGGCGCGGAACACTTCAAGGGCAGACAACAGAAAAAAGCCATCGACGTCAAGACCGTCCGCACGGTTAAAAGGCCCTCCGCCGACAACAAGCGATGTGTTCGAAATCGTGGCAGATGGAGACGCGGATTTGTTGGAGGAGGTCATCGAGTTTTCGGGGGCGCAGCATGTGTGCGAGCTGCGGAGTAAGAAGCAAGAGGACTACGGGCGAAACCTGCTCCACTGCGCGGTGACGAACGGGCAGCGCCAGACGTTGGAGGTCTTGCTTAAGCACGACGTTTTCGACCCGAACCAGGTGGAACGCAAACATGGTTCACCTGAAAAGGCCCCAAACTCTCGTATGCTGAAAGACGTTTTTGTACCATGCGTAGATGCTATATTGCGTACATACAGTATTTAATCATATTAATATTAATAGTTCGAGCTGACGTCCTCGTTGCTCGAGCTGTCTGTATGGTGTTGTCCGTACGATATAGTTGTCCTTGTACTGATTCACTTGATAGGTGCCTGCCTGCTGCAGAACCATATGGCACGCAACCTTCTTTTGCGCAGGTATACGTGCATACAGGCTAGCATCGTTCCGTGAATGTTCAAGCACGCAAACTAAACTGCCTGCTCGTACGACACTTTTTTTTTTTCTTCTCACTACGTTCGTAGGGTTTACAAGCACGGCAGTAAAGTTGGACGTCCCTCCACATCAGCAACAAAACAGGCATTCCCGAAGACCCTAGGCTCGGCGACATTGACGTAGCTGTTTCCAAAGCACGCAAGGCACTGCGCCGCCACAAATCGAATGGACATCATAAATTGGTCGTGATATTTAATTGAGCTGACGAATGCCGTTCCCTACGCAGGTAAGTGTCTTATTCATGGCTGTTGCATCCTCTCAGAAGTGGCGCAAGTTTTGGGGTGGGCTTTGCCGGGAAAATCAGCCCTTCAGTTCCGTTCCTACGCTGCCTCTACAGTAGTTACGTACGTGATCCTTTCATGTTTCTCCCGCAATACTGATGCGCGCAGGCTTGATCCAAAGCGTTCCTCGGTTGAACGGGTTGACTTATTCCAGCTTTCTCGCCCAATTGCTCTCGCTCCTTTCGATTAGGCTTATCGTTTGAGATCGATTGTCACGTTCTCAAACGCGACGGGCTGCAGACGCAACGGGTCGCAGACGCAACGACTCCGATAATCTAGCCGTGTGGTTTCGCACGATGCTTGCATGTATCCAGAATGGGCTCACGGTTTGAGTTACAGTGCTTACGTGGCAGGTTTTGCCCGATTTCGGGGTAATAGACCGATAATGTGTTCAGTGAGAGACATCACACGGAAATCGGGCAACATCAGGACACAAATATGACTATTCGGCGTGCATTACCATCCCAAAACCGGCGGCTCCCTCTGTACGACAACTGTTCGATTTCGTACGTAACCGCTTGGCGGGCAACCAACACACCCTAACGCGGCATCTAAGCCCATGCTCGGGTGATGCGTTGCTGTTTGATTGTCACGAAACGTTAACGGTTGCAAGGTCGACAGCGTCTACACCCGGAGCACGCCCATGGTGGAGGCGGTGAAACTCGGCCGATTGGACCTTATCGATAGTCTTCTCCGAGCGGGCGGTCGACTGAGCGTCCAGGTGTAGAATAGCTAACCAATGATATCTCTTTCGCGTGAAGCATGCGAAACCAGGTATGTGTATTTGCAATCGACTCTTTAGATGCCAAGGAAAGCGAAGGGAAACATGCATACCTAAATACGATCATACCAGCCGCCTGCTGTAGTAGTGTGTGAGCGCGCAGCGGTTCGAGTGGAGCACGCAGCGAGCGTGTCGGTTTTCCCGGTTCATAGACACAAAAATGTTGTCGTCACCCAACCCGGCAACCCAAGCTGTCTCGTGTGACCGACTTGGTCGCTTTTCTCGTCTGACATCCAAACAGGGGGTATACTTAGCTTCGCTGTTTTCCTCTCGGCTCGATACCTGGGCTCGAAATCACAGCCCCAACATAATGTCCCCGTAGACCTGAGCAGCAAATAGCAATGCAATATGAACTGATGCGATACAATGCACCCTTAGACCTGCGAAGCGTACGGTATTGAAGCATATGCTGATGCAACACTATCACCAATTTCCCACGACACCTGCGAAACGTATTGTACTGCGTTATGTGCTGATGTGTAATGTATCGTCTCAGTCGTGTGGCCGTCCCTCTATCGAGCACCGCTCTCCGTAAAAAGCGCGGCAGCCTCTGAGCAACGGTGCCCTAAAAAAGTGTATGACCATGCCTTGACCGTGGCTACAGAGGAGCGATGTTCACGACTGTACGAAGGCCCCAAGGATGGGGTCACTTGGACTGTACTGTTTGTTTTTTCAGCCGCGAGGGCGTTCGCCTTCTCCCACCCTGTGTTTCAATAGGAAAAGCGCTCTTGCAATATCGTCTCCTAGAAAACAACACCTAACTAACTATATCGTTACATACTTACTGTGTGTACGTATCTGTAAAACATCAGCGATGAGATTGTACATTGGATATCTGTAGTTCGTTGTATTCTTACTTCACATCGTCGACTCACTATGATTCCCACCCCCGTCTACGGAACGGTGTAGCAAACACGAGTACCCGTTTCGCTCCCCCAGGACGTGAACGGTGACAGCATCCTCCACTGGGCGGCCCGGGAAGTATCCGCGGCATTCCTTAGGGACGTTCTCCAACTGGCTCAAAAGCATGGCAGCACCGTGCCGCAACTTATGGCTGTACTACAGGCAAGCACGAGACGAGACGAGAACGTTGCACAACCATATGCCCTGCTAGAGGTGTTGAGAGTGCGGTTTTCTATCGACAACCGTCTTCTGCAAGAGTGGTAGGGGAAATTGCCACTTCGCGGGGTACTCTAAATGAGGTGCAAGTTATTCTCCGCGCAGCGCTTCGGTCATACGTTGACACTGCAAAACACCACAACTTGTTTCAGCATCCTAGATTTGACAGCGTCCAAGAAAACAGTAATTCAACCCTCGGGGCGCCATATGCTAAAGGCATACGTTCAGTGTCCCAATGTTAAGCATTGTTTTGTCAAACAAGCGTGCCACACTAAGCAACTCGGCTTCGCGTGACGTTGTGGTAGCAACCACTTTATCTTGAAGATAATTGTCATTTTGAGCCCTCGTCTGGCCCTCGCGCCCTTCCCGAGTACAATCAGAATGAACGTGTCGAAACCTACCCGAGACGTCGAACGCAGGAAGGCTGGGATGTGCGAAACATGTTTTCCCCTCATACCAAGTTTTTACCTGCTCTCCTGTTTGCTACTCGGATGACGAGGCGTTAGCGCACCACGGTTGACATAGATAACCGCCCGCTCTTGCAAGACAGTATCGTTCATGCCGCGCTTTTAGCTCGTCACGCCTGTCCCGATGAAGGACTACTGTACCGCTCGCTTAGTCAGACCAAAACTCAACCTCTCGGATCAACCGCCTTCGTCGAACTAAAAAACTCCCTACATGGCAGCTAAAAAACAACAACGGCGAGGACGCCGCCGATGTGGGGGCTAACGACGTCTCCCGTGAGTCCATCCGGCGGCTAGTATCTGGCGAGGAAACTCCCGGATCGACAGCCAAGATGCGAAACTCTACCAGTTCGAGGCAGCCCCGCCCAACCGGATGTAGAGCTGATAGGCGCACGTCGTTTGCAAGAAGAAAACCAAGCCAGGTGCACGTCAGTACATCCAGCGGTGGCGATGGCAGTGGCGGTGGTGGTTGCGGTGGCGGTGGCGGTGGCGCTAGCGGAGGAAAAGGGGGAGGAGGGGGAGGAGGAGGAGGAGGAGGAGGAGGAGGAGGAGGAGGATTAGCCCCGCAGCTCCTGCCGTTGACAAAGGGGCGAGATAGACCGAGGTCAATGTCGAGGACGAAATCAATGGCACAACCGCCGACCGCTGCTCTGGGGCTCGGGGCGACGACATCGACTGAAGCTTTACCAATAGCGTTAGCAGAGGTGGGGTGGGCGGGGAGGAAAAAGTGCACTTTGCTGACTCCACAAGCAACGAACCAAACAGCTGGAGGGGCTGAATCAAACGCAACTCGGAGGCCAGTACTGCTCGAGATGCAGCAGGCACCGTTATTGCCGAAGGCGAGTTGGGAATGTGGTCATCATGCATGCGACAGCATACTTGCGTCCAGTCGCTTTTCCTCGACAGCAGAGCATCTGTCGGCTTATCGTTTCGTATGTGTAACGTCAGAAAGTGCGATACAGACAGTTCGTGGCGTGCAGATGATCAATCTGTGCTATATTGCAGTTCGTGGTGAGTTATCGGTACTTGTATTACATGCCACTTATTTCGTGACAAGACCCTTCAATCGGGCCTTGACCAGGCGATACACACCCTGACGGTGGGTACAACCCCGCGTGAACTCGCACACCATGTGCTATCGATACTGCGAAGCTGTGGAGCGGTCAGAAGTGGAAATGTCGGGCATTGCCATTAAAGCTACCAAAAAAAACGGAAGACCAACAGCAATCTTCGACTTTTTTTTCCTTGAGCTTACGTTTTTTGTAATGATCTTCGCTTTTCATTTATACATTTTTAACAATGGCCTTTGCTTTCTGTTTCTTCGTCACGTTCGGTGAATTATGACACTCACACCACGCATGTTCGGATGGCAAATACAATAACATTGAGTTTTCTTCCTTGGCTTCACCGCTGTCTTCATCCTACCAAAAGGTAAAAGGAGCGGTGACAGGCGCTGCGGTCGTTGGCGCAGCAGACACGGCGGCAGCTAACGCGTCAAACACTCGGAGGGGGGGGGCGTCCACCTCTCAGCCCTAACCTCTTCTCGGGGGGGGAGGGGGGCATCAAGATGATGCAGGATCGGCGCGGTGGCTTGCGAAGAATTCCAGATGTACAACATATCGCCGAACGTTACAGTGGACAGTTTCAGAAACGCTGCGCGGTTTCTCATTGTGAGGGTGCTGAACTCACATAGACACACGCTATCCTTCTTCGCCTTCAGGCCCGCCATCGCTTTACCACGTTGGGCTCTTTGGAAGGGACGTAAGCGTCGTTTATGGATAGGGTCGGATCAAACACCACAATCTTCTACGGCGGCTGGCGCGGGAAGGGGCGCGACAATGCGGAGCTTGGGTCAGACGTATTGAGTTTGTAGGAGGGCCGCGGCCCCGGCTGCGTCGCCAAGCTCGCCGTTCATTTTTTAACGTTTACGCGGCAGAGTCATCAACAACATGCAAAGGTGCCACAATCAAATGTCTCGAACGGGAAGATGGACAAGGAGCGGCTTTTTCACGTGTGTTTGGTTTGGATAGCCCATCGCACTCGTTCTACTTTTCACAGGTCGTTCAACAACTGCGCGTATAAGATACAAAATTTCCAATAAGCACATGCCGGGGGCAGAATCCTATCTGTCAACGCAGCTTGAATATCTATTTTCGGTTGAGTGCATCACGAAGCGGTCGTTTACGATTGAGCGCGAGGGTTCTAGTCCCGCGAGAGGCTGTCACCGAGTTATGAATGCTTGCGACTCTTGACTTGCTGCGCATCACTCTCACGGTCTCGACGGCATGCGTGGGCCTAACACGAACAAGTATTACATCAACTTTAAAAGGGTACCATCATATTAAAGGGGATCGCATAAATAACCGCGGGTTCTAACGAAGCGGTGGGTACAGATACAATCAAGACCACAACACAGCGGTCGCAATAGCTACGCGCTCCAATTATCCATGTTTTCATGTAACAATCTAATCATGTGGGCTGCGTTGTTATGAAATCACCGCCCGCCACCGAGCGCAAACAAAGTGAAAAAACATGCAACGGTGGCCCTACGTAGAGTCCACTGAAAAAGTATCCCCAGCATCTACGTACGAAGCAGCCCTTTCGACGAGAGGCCAAGTTTGGCCTCCATTTCGGTAATGTTTTCTCCATTGCAACCATGAATCGAAACTGCACTAAGTCCGAGTAGTTTCTTCTAAAAACGAGGGTGCAGTTCTCAAGGTTTTAATCAACGTCAGCGTCCTAGGGAGTCTCCGGAAACTCCCCTAAGACAGGCTGGAAGCGACTGGAGGCAGAGCCCCGACGACAGCCTGAGGGCGGCAACCGGCAGATACCGAAAACAGGCTGGGGGCGGCAACAGAGGGCAAGCGTTGACCATCACCCTCCCTCTTCTAGCGTCTTCACTCGTTCCCGCGGTGTCTGGAAGCCTTCCGGCCTCTCGTACTGCGTCTCCGACGTCCTGAGTGACACACATATCATATAATACACGCATATCATGCAACATATCATGTCATGCACACATATCATACAGCAGTGCCAGATATATGTCATACACATATCATATCATACACGCATATCGTATACATATCATATAATATCGTTTACATATCATGCACATATCATATAGCGGTATCAGATACGTATCATACACATAATATACTACTTATCGAACACATATCATATTTATAGCATCCCACAGCCTTTATATGTATGTATCGACCTGGTGGGTATATTACGAATAAATACTGGGTTAAGGACCACGGTCAGACAAAAAAAAAGGCCAAAAAGTGGTATCTTCGTTTATGAAGGTAAAACCACTAAGCTACCCAGTCAGCTTAAAATCACTGAGCTACTCCGTCAGCTAGCGAAGCTGACTGAGTAACTCGATGGTTTTACATTTATAAACGAACAAAAATGAGTACTGGTATACCTTCGGGCTCGATGCTGACTGAGTAGCTCAGTGCTTTCACCTTCATCTACGAACAAAATAAGTCACTTTGGGTTTGATGCTGACTGAACAGCTCAGTGCTTTAACCTTTATGAACGAACGAAAGAGGTGCGTTTGGGCTCGGTACTGACTGAGCAGCTCAGTGCTTTCACCTTATGAAGGAACGAAATAAGTACCTTTGGGCTCGATGCTGACTGAAGAGCCCAGTGGTTTGACCTTTATGAACGAACAAAGGAGGTACGTTTGGGCTCGGTACTGACTGAGCAGTTCAGTGGTTTAACCTTATAAAGGAACACGGCTTAACCCTCTGTCCAGAAACATCAGGTCTTTTGCGTAGTAACATTTCGGAACAGAATGGTACCCCACTAGATCATACCCCCTATCGCGCTGTGCTGTGCTGTGCTGTGCTGAATGTATGCCGACGGGCTGAGGAAAACGATAGATGGGATAAGCCGTCGTCGCCGCCGGTTTTGATTCATGCGTCCAGCCAAAAATACCCTTACTAGCCCAATTCGACGACTATACAGGTAGGAATTCTGTAGGAAAAAGAAACGTCGCAAGCAGAAGGGGCGGAAAATCGCCCAAGCCAGCTTGAACCGACCGCTATATCGTACCGGCAAGTTGAACGCACTTTCGCATAAAACTAAAGATTGAAAGTTCGGGAGTACATCAAGACTCAATCCATACGCTCGAGCCTCGATGCCCCGGCAGCACTTTGACAGCATAAAAACGTTGAATGTAGAGGGACGCAAGGCTCAAAGTAAGGTTTTCCTACAGAGCGTGGCGAAGCTTCCACGCAGAAAAATACGA
>JBBMHQ010093873.1:0-10464 GCA_037834295.1 Postelsia palmaeformis | reverse complement strand
GTTATAATACGTGGCGGCAGGAGGGCCAGGGTGAAGCAGCTGAAGTCCTACGGCGCGAGCCGTGGGCAAGGGAGGAAAGTTCTGCGGGTCAAAGCTGTAGGCAAAGGAGCACCAAAAGTCCGACGACGGTGGAAGCATAACTAGCCGTAGGCATCCCCGCCGTGTGATGTGGCAGGGGATACTATTATAAGCCGCGCGGATTATGACGCGTGCCTTCCGCTACGGGGTGATAAGTGGAGGAGCTGGCAGATATGGGGGTAAATCGCGGAGCAAGGGGAATCATATCTGTACACGATGTCGCGAGAAGTCGCACAGCAGTCGCCACGCTGTGTGCACCCAGCCGGGAGCATTGGTTGGGGTGAGTCGCGCGGCCTATCATAGTCGCGTGCGCTCTGCTGCGGGGAGCTTAGTGGCGGAGGAAGCAGGCGCGTGGGTATCGGGTGTTGACTGCAGCAGCACCACAACGAGGAGAATAGCGTCCGCATGGCAGTAAGTCGAGCGGTATAGCCGCACGCACTCCATGACAGCAGCAGCAGCAGCAGCGGGAAGGTCGTGGAGGAGACAGGCATGAGTATACCGCCAGCTGGAACTTTTCGATTCGGCAACATCGCGGGGCGGGCGGCCCTCTCCCCTGGTAGTTTAAAGAAACTCGTTTTCATGTTCAAATCAAACAGTCTTCCAAATCCAACGTGGCTACGTAGGCTTAATGAATATCTCGTGTTTTTTACCAACAGATTCAGGGAAATATGTGAAGGTGCGATAGGCTAGGATAGGGATGCAAAAAAAATATCGGTCGATACCTAGTTATTTCATTAATCATATAGGTATGTTATGGAACGTTAGCACATGACCATGTATGAGTCAATGTTCAAGTAGCATTGTTCTTTCTTGTATCGTAGATTATAGCCTATGTACCGTCTCGGCATGTAACGTGTACTATGCGGAGGAATAGCAACCGTACCGTATCTCACTCTCTGAAGTGATCTCTACCCGGATCTTGATGGCATCTTAGCTGCCTGTTCATTTCTGAAAGCTGCCGTCGTCTGGACTCCTGCATTCTCTGTGGAGTATATCTGTGTGTGTAGGCCATCTAAGCGCCTGTGTGTCATCACGTCTTCTTCTCTCTACCGCACGGGAGTATCTTACTTCCAGGGCCACCGCTTGCCCGGTGTCGTCTCTCGGCTAACACCGAGAATACAGCCTCTGTCTACACTGTCAGGGTACAGAGCAAATACCACAATAATTTAATAAGCCTCGTGCTTTGCGAGTAGTGTGCACACACATCTTTTCTGCGGAGGCTTCTTCTGCCGGAGTGAGCTTTGTGCTGGGGGTCTACGATGAGTCAACCCGTCTGCTGTTGGATCTGGACTGATCACCTGGATTCTCGGCTGCACATTCGGTACGCTACTGCTATGTGTAAAGCATTCGGGGGCATAACTACAAGGCGTTAATTCAGGTCGGCGGAGAGTTGTGCAAGGTTGTTGGTTAAACGCGCAGAGTACCGTTCAGGTGTTCCACGCGGAAGGTAGTCTGTCCAAGATACCTTCCAGCTGCTGGGTGCCGACTTAGCAGCGTTTGTTGGGGTGAGGATCTGGCTAGGCTGGGTGCATCCGTTGCGGCAGCCCCATCTAATAAATACATCGTGCTTCACGTTTCCTGCGTGTGCCTCGACACGCGAGGTAGGGTTTACATCCAAGACTACATTTTCCTACCGGTGTGTGGTGTGTGCATAAGGTTGAGGATTCGATCAGTCTGAGCAGTGCATCTGACCCGTGTGACTGTAGGACGAGGCCGGAGTTGACACCTCCGACACCATATACCGCAGCTTAGTCATCTGTGGTAGGCTATTCCTGGGTCTCAGGAGTCTGGGTGGATACTGGTGAGTGTCCGGCGGACTAGGGTTGTAAGCTCCAGGGCTGCAATCCTGCAAAGCCTGCATCCATGTCGCAAAGCTATCTTGCACCGTCCCTTGCGCGCCGAGCTTACTCAGGTACTCGCAGCGTTATACGTGTGAGAAAAGCCTGCGCGCCTTGCACGTAGCTCCGGTCCTTGGCTAAGGGTCGGGAGGCGATGGCAGAATCGTCCCACACCGCGTTGATAAAGACACTCGAAACCGTGGGTCAGTGCAAGGATCAACGGGATACCGAGAATACGCGGGCAAGTTTCGTATGGCGGTGAGTCTCCATTCGCAGCAACGTCTGGAGATCCTCAACGGAAAAAAGTGCCCTGAAGGCGAGGGAACCGACGCTGCCGCAGCAGCATCAAACTGGAAAAGTCGTAACAACCAGTTGTACTCCTTTATCTACTTCTCCACCGTCGAATCTGCCAACACCACCGCGAAGCCCTTCCAAGGCAAGTCTGGGAGCGAATGTTGGAAATGGAGCTGCGGCCTGGGTGGCCCTCAAGGAGCGTTTCGCCGACGATACCAACGAATCCCGACGAGACCTCAGGGAGCAGCTCTACGCCGCCAAGCTCCGACATGGTCAGAACGTCATCGGTTTCCTGGCGACCATGGATGGCCTCAAGCTTCGGCTTGAATATATGGGGGAGTCCACACCGAAGGAGACGTTCGAGAATCCGGTGCGAAATGCTCCCGTTTACTCGTCGGAGTACGTTTCCTGGGAGACATGCACTACAGGCAACCGTTTCCAGATGTCGCGAAAATCAAGGGAACGGCTATAAACTACCCTCTCGACGCACAGTGGAAAAAGTCGTCGGGGCCCGCGGTCTCAGACCGTGGTGCGGCAATGGCCGCGACCATCAAAGACCGATCCCGCCACTGCAACGAGTAGGGCCATTTCCAGAGCGACTGCCCAAACTCGGGCAAGAAAAGCCGGGCGTAGCCGGGAAAGTCCTAACAAGGGAAGCAAGGCGGCGGAGACCCCTCTCCGAAGTGGTGCAGCTACCATAAAAATACCAGTCACAGCAACAATAAGTGCAAGGCTCAGCGAGAGATCCAGTCGCTGGTTACGCGCCTGGTGATGCTGCAGCCTCCGGGGCGAGGCAGTTTCGCTCGCGTCGGGAGCGCACACCAGGCCACTCTTCCTCAACCACCGTCGGGAGCTGTTGGTTTCGCTCACGTCGGGGGTGCGTCCGTGGCTCAGCCTTCTCCGCAGATGCAGAAAAAAATTGGCTCCTCCTTCACCGAGGTGGGCGTGCCTGCACCAGCGGCGGCCACACCGTCTCGTGGGGCTCTCACCGCGGAGTCCGGTGCTAAACCGGCGGGAACCAGGTTCAGGTCCTGGATTGCGGCAACACGTTTGCCCCGGTTTGCCGTTTGCAAAGCATTCGAATGGTGCTAGCCATTGCAGCGGAGCTGGACTTGGAGGTTGTTCAGCTGGACGTGAAAACTGCTTTCTGTTTGCTGATCTTGAGGAGGAAGAATTCGTAGCACAGCCGCCTGATTACGCGACTAAGGACAAGGATGGAGACCCTCTGGTCATGAGGCTGGAGAAAAGCCTCTACGGGCTAGCTCAAAGCCCCGAGAGTCGGTTCCACACCATTGACCCCATTCTCAAGGTCCTAAGTTCCATCCCTCTGAAGTCCAATACACCTGCATCTACGTATACCAGCATAAGGGTATCACCGTCATCCTCACCTTGTACGTGGCCGATCTACTCGTGGTTGGTGGCAACATCGAAGTGATCAAGATGATTCAGACACAGCTAATGAACGGGTTCAATATATACGACATGGACGATGTGTCGCGTGTACTTGGGCTGCAGGTCACCCGCAACCGTGCGGAGAAAACGCTCAAAATCGACCAGGAGGACTACACCAAGTCCGCCCTTGAGCGATTAGGTTTCGCCAACTGCAAGCCTGCGCTAACCCCCGGTTAAGGACCCGAACTCTCCGCCAAGCAGCCGGAGGAGACACTGCTGAACGCTGACGAGAAGCAGAGGTACCGAGCGATAGCAGGAACGGTCATGTATCTGGCCTCTGTTCTCGGGTATGACATTATGTACAGCTAGAGTCAAATATCTCTTGCTGGGTCAAATCCGTCAAAAGTGCGCATGGTGGCGGCCGAGTACATTCTGCGGTACCTGGCAGGGTCCACTGACTTCAGCCTAGTGTGCAAGAAGAGAGGCTTGAAGGTCGCGTCCTTCTCGGAGCCCAGCTACTAGACACCATCAGCAACTTCTGGCGTGAACGTCATCGTCAACATATGGTGTCATATGTTTGTGCCATCAACATTGCGTTCGTGCTTGTGTGTTTGTTTTGTGAATATGTTATTTGTGCAAATCAGCTTGCAAATTGAAAAATAGTCAGCATTCGGTCCCGCGCCATTTCGGGTTGGACGAGCCATGTAGGATTCAAGGTTATAGTAAAATTGGTTTGTGCAGGATACAATTTGCAAGCACATTAATACATGGGCGGAAGGCGCGAAATATTGTTTTAAATTTCTACTAGTTGACGCATCGAACGAACTGCTCGCTTGCAGTTTGAGGTTAGTTTTTGACTTATAATGTTATCAATGACTTGATTCGTTTGTTTGTTATGAATTTATTTTCGTATAATCAAATTTCACATTGAGGGGGAGTGTTATGGAATGTTAGCACGTGACCATGTATGAGTCAATGTTCAAGATGCATTGCTCTTGTATCGTGGATCATAGTCTATGTACCATCTCGGCATGTAACGTGTAAATTGAGGAGAATTACCAACCGTACTGTATCTTCTTGTAGAAACGAGGCAACCGTACCGTATCGTCTCGTAGGATCGAGTATTTTTCTCTCTTTGAAGCAATATTTACCCGGACCTTGATGACATCTTATCTGCCTGTTCATCTCTCCGAAATGCCGTCGTCTTGACTCCTGCATTCTCTGTGGAGTACATCTGTTTGTGTTGGCCATCTTGGCGCCAGTGTTCACGTCTTATCCCCGCTTCTTCTCTCTACCGCACAGGAGTACCTTACTGATGAGGCCACCGCTTGCCTGGTGTCATCTCTCGGCCGACACCGAGGACACAGTCTCTGTCTACATTGTCAGGGTACAACGCAAATACCATATTAAGGTTGCGAACCTACTAGAAGAGGTGCAAAAACAATAAGTATAGATGGACATCATTGCAAACCTATTTTATTGAGCAAAGTGTATGTGTCGACCCATAAGTATATGTATGTGTGCGTCGATCGCCACACTTGCGAAACCTATTGAATTGCGTAAATGGTATCGATCGACACCCTTCTAAACTTATTTAACTAGGCAGTATGTGTCGATCGACACCCTTGCAGGCCCATTTAATTCAGCAAAAGGTATCGGTCCACATTTTCGCAAGTTTACTGAATTGACCAACAGAGGAATCGTTCGATATCACTGCACACCAATCGCTTTTATCGATACCTATCGATAGATGGCTATGCGAATGTATTGTTCGCACGATAGCCTGCTGAGGATAACTTGAAAACTACATTGGTGTCCAAATTAAAAATATCGATAGACCCCTTCACAATCCTATCGGGCGCACAACAGACTATTGTCGCCGCTGCCCCTGCCCTTTGTGTTGCTTTCAACTCCTATCGAGATCCCCCGAACCCAACCCATTGCAGCTCGCAATAGGTATCGGTATCCATTATTTCCGACCTGATGTCCGTCCGATCTCGCGTCTATGTACTCCGAAGTATTAAATAGGGTATTATTCAGGGAAAAGTCATCCCTTCGGAGTGGCATGAGCGTAGCGTGTGAGAAGACTCTTGTCGAAGTACGTATTCGGTTACTCATGGGAACGTTTGAGCTATTCCATCAACTGCAGTCATGTGCTGCAAATGAGGCAATAGCTCAATGTACCCGCTAACAACCATATTTGCATAGGGAAAATGGGAGTGCAGTATGCAGATGAGGGTGACGCAAGAGAGCAGTTCGAATGACCGGAAACACAGGTAGAGTTTTTGTCGTACAGTTGTTTTGAGACATGAAGGCGACACGATCGTGATATGCAAGTACGACAACTAACTGTCAGTAAGCACTTCTTCAACGAACCGGTGCAACAGAAGACACACGTCCTGCGTCACCTTACGGTTCTATAGCGAACAGAAACCTTTATCGAACGATAAAACCAACTGCGACCGCAATTCCTTATGGAAAAACATCTTCACGAAGAGTAGCAGTGGGCCCAGGGCCGGCGTAAAACGGGAGAAAAAAAACTCGAAGCGACGGAAGCAGTGGTAGACATTTCCTCGCAAACGCGGGTGACACCACTGAAAAACGGAAGCAACACCCGGGCAAACACCCAAGGTTGATTTTGAAAAACAGGATCCTTCGCAAAACAGCGAAGGTCCACAGCACCGAAAGAGGATGGAGCAAGATTAGCCACACCTTGGCAAACGCCAAGGTGCTAGCTTGATGAAGGCGATTGAACACCCGGCACTCTTCTTGGGTGAAGGGGACCCCCCACAAGAAAACATGAAGCAGTCCGCTCCCCACGCTTGAACTAAAAGCACCCGCTGGAAGACGTGCAAGTACACGCACAACGGATGTTCGCTCAAAAAAATGAAAATCATGGACGCAGGCACACGCCGCAATGAAACACCCGCGAGCACCTCTTATTTAATACCCCAGGCGCGGGCGAGAGGCAGATCAACCGTGTATGGTACTCTACCGGAAGACCACGGTAGACACGAGAACAGACTGTTTAAGTAAAAAGATCTATCCCGAGTCTGAACCGAGCAGATCGGCCGGAACAGCTTTGCGATTAGTGGCGCTTTTCTCCAGCTCCGCCCGAGCCTTTGCGTCGAACTTCGCGTGGCGTTCGTCCTGAACTTGTCCGACCTGGGCGATGAAGAGATTCCTGGAGCGCTTGGAACACGAGAAGTGCAGGGGGGTCTTGCACAGACCGATCAAGATGGCGGTGTTCTTGATGGTTCCTTTGCAGTAGACGAAATTCTTCCTGACCAGCAAAACATATATATTGACAACCATCCGACAGCACAGAAAGAACTTGTGAAATAAGACGTGTTCAATACAAAGATTTCAGTTGGTATAAATTCAGTTGGCGAAGACTTGAAAAACAGTTTGAAATAAACGCGTTGACGCGCTCTGTAGAGACAGGAAGCGTGGAAGGTAAACAGGAATGGAATGCGATATATGATCTTGGCGAGCACTCACGTCGTTACGGCACAGACGGCAACGGTAGAGTTGGAGGGGCAGCCCGAGACGACGTCCGTACTATAAAGAAATTTCCGGAAAGAACGGAAAAAATAATAAAAAAACAGTCCTCGTTAAGGTCGACCTTAAGACAGTTCAAAAATGAGCATTGACGTGCATTGTACAAGGATGAAAGAATGCAAGGTAAATAGGAACGCGAGGGAAGAAACAACGGCAACAACAATGGCAATGGCGGCGGCAAACGTACTCGGCGGCAATTGTAGAGGCAGTACTGACATCATAAAAAAATAGGTGCAGTAGACTTCGAAGTATGAGGAAAAGAACAAAAAGCATACCAAAAGGGCAGCGACAACATAATATCCTGGGAACGTGTTGTTAATAGGTGTCCGACGCATGTCTGTCATTATATCCAAACAACAACAACAACAACAGCAGCAGCGGTGGAGAACTGTCTTGGTGTGGAAAGAAACGCAGGATGTAAACAACAACGGCAACTGTTCTGAAAAACAGGAAACTTGGTTGTTCTGTGCAAAAAAACAACAACGGCAGCAGCAGAAACATCTAGAAATTATCGTGTTTTTTTCCCTGCGTTGTAGTGCTGAGGGTCGACAACGTGCAGGAACAGCAGCAGCGATAGCAACAGCACGGCAGCATGAATAACAGCAGCAGCAGTGGCGGTAGACACTGACTCGCAGCTGCCTACAACAGCAAGAACGCGAACGACGACGACATAAACAACAAAAGCAGCATCAGGGACAGTAGGCGCGCGGGGTTACAGCAGCAAGAAAAGGAACAGCAGCAGTAGCAGCAGCAATGGGCTGTGCCATTAAGTCGTGTTCTCGCGTGCGGGAACAACAACAAAGCCATGAACAACAACAGCAGCAGCAGCGGCGGTAGACACCAACTACAGCTACAACGCGAACGAGGAATACATACACAACAAAAGCAGCATCAGGGGTGGTAGACGCGCGGGGTTATAGTAGCAGCGAACGAAGCAGCATCAACAAGAGCAGCAGCAGCAACAGCGGCAGTAGCAACAGCAGCAGCAGCAGCAGCAGGGTTTGCCACCAGTTGTGTTCTCATATATATATAATCATAAATTGCAATTGAGTGTGAGAAAAACTCAGCAACAGCAGCCGCGGCGGTAGACAAAGGGAGCGAACAACAACGACAACAACAATAACAACAACAACAACAACAACAACAAACCCGCGTAGTATGTCGTCTCGTAGCCGGTCTCTTCACGCCAAAGGAACTAACATCAACGTTTCATTGGCCAGAAAACTGGCAGTCCTGTTGAATCTGTTCCCGAAAAAATATGAAGTTTCTCTACTCGCGAACAGTTAAAGCTCTGGCGGATCAGGGTTGACAATCTTGCGAAAGTCTGCCGAAACGCCTTCACAGCGAGCGTCCAGAGCGAACGAATTTATAGTTACTTCTATGAAAAGAAACCGCACGGCACACAAACATGTCGGTCTAGAATACTACAGGTTGGAGCATCACACCACCTTGTTGGGAAGACCATCCAACTCAAGTTCTTCAGATACAACGACAGACACCGCCGGATATGGGGGTATTGCGCCTACGTGAAGAATGCCAGGGAGCATGTTGCGCTTCGGTTGACCGTTGCAGGAGTGATGATGACATAGAGGCGTGTTCATATTGTAGCTCCGCTCCAGACGGAAGGGTTCCATCACCCTTCCTTCTCACATACTCCCTTGACCATCGCATCGGTCAAGGGACAAGCAATATCTTACCATCTAGCCATCTCCAGCTGGAGCCTCTTCACTGAAGTACCACAAGCCCGCTCTACCCTCATGGAGACGTAGGAGCGCACCTCTAGACTCGGTCGGACTTCAGTCCTGCTCTGGCATTGAGGTTGGGGTGATTATGCCTTGATTCGTTGTTCTCTTCTGCGTTGTGCCTGCTTTTTCACCGCGCGTTTGGTTGCCCGACCACTATTCAATGGCTAAAGTCCCCCAACGCTTATTCAGCGATGAATAAGCGCAGTGTCCCCTAACGCCTAAGCATGAATCATTTATATTGCGTCCTCAATAATCCAACGGAACACGAACACAACAGAGAAGGCGACGCCGCCTCCTCGGTTGAAACCATATTAACCTACCTGGTACAAGGAAGGGCGAAAGCAAACGCTAAACTAAAACCAAAAATCACTAGAACTAAATGGAAAACAGCCAACTCGGCCCCTTCGGTTGAAGCCTAACACGCAAATCGAAAATCACTACTTTAGAAAAAAACGGAATGATATAGGGGAGCAAGCCCACGCTACGACCCAGACTTCAAATGCACTGTCGCCTAAAGCGGGTACTCGACTGAACTTCCACTCAAGCATTTGATCCAAAACCCAGAACCAAAATATAATAGGGGCCCTCGGAAACACAGAAAAAGAGAAAAGCGGACCTCCTTGACGAAAGGGGCCATCAGAAACACAGAAAAAAGGAGAAAGGAGAAATTCAAAGTGGCAAAACAAGACAGGCGAACACTGAAAATAGAAGGATTTCTAACAGGAAAAGCAAGACCAGTGCAGACACACTACTTCGATGAAAGACGTAAACCTAGGTCACGCACACCATACTCATTTCTTTATTAGAGATACCCACAAACGATTTTTACCCCGCTGTCGCAACGAAGAATATCCGGTACCGCACACAACACAAAACAAAGCTTCAGACCCCGAAATCCCACGCTCTACGCTGTCCATCCCACTAAGACAAGCCAAGCCGACCAGCATATCGACATGAAACACCACGACAACCCTAAGTCCAAGGGCGACTTGAAGAAAAACGCGAAACAGAAGACGTAGATCTTCGTCTTCTGTTCCAACGCTCATCATCGGTTGAGCCTTGCAACTGCTCCATCGCGTGTCCGATTAGTCCCTCTCTGTTAATGTGACGACGCGCGGGCAAGGCTTCGACGCGAGGGAGAAGCGCACGGGCAAGGTCTCGGAGAGAGGAAGCGGCACACGAGCAAGGGTGAGGCGCGAGGGAATATCGCACGGGCAAGGGTGCGGAGAGAGGGAGTGGCGTACGAGCAAGGGTGCGGGACAGACGGACGGAAAAGGTGGAGAACAAGGAGCATCCCCCCCGTCAACGAATTGAAACAAAAGGACAAGGAAGAAGCGCACGGGCAAGGTCTCGGAGAGAGGAAGCGGCACACGAGCAAGGGTTAGGCGCAAGGGGACAGCGCACGGGCTAGGGTGCGGAGTGAGGGAGTGGCGCACGAGCAAGAGGTGATGTGCCAGGGAACAGCGCACGGGTAAGGGCGCGGAGTGGGGGAGTGGCGTACGAGCAAGGGTGCGGGACGGACAGACGGAAGAAGTGGAGAACAAGAGATTCCCCCC
>JBBMHQ010093862.1:0-10465 GCA_037834295.1 Postelsia palmaeformis | reverse complement strand
GAAAAAGAACCTACTTAGTGACCCCGGATCTGAGTTACGACTGAAGAGGGAGGGAGAAAAAAGGGGCGAAGACAAGGAATGGGAGGAGAAAAAAAAAAAAAAAAGTCCGCTGTTTTGTCATTTTGAATACCGAACGGGTACAAACTTCCAAACACGGGAGGGTTGCGAGGAACGACTGGCGCTGGAAGCGTCGTTACGTTTCACGTCCCGACGTAGGAAGTTATCGGGGCGCCACAAGGCTTGGTCGCCACAGGCACCACGCGATATGGCCATCGCACGACCTGAAGATGATCTTGAACATAACGGGGTCATTATGTAATCTGAAATGCATGTTCAGGTAAAATTTGGAACCAAAATTCCAGGAGCCCCATTCCAAGTTTGCACCTTGGATTACGGCACCGCCTTCTCTGAGGAACATCTGGTGTTCTGGCAGCGTTTATACTCAGCCTCCGTGTCGAGATTTCACTTCCCTGGCCAGTGCCCGGTCTCTACGTGTACCTGACACTGTTGAGTAATAAGGTAGCTCGCGGGGGAAAATATTCGAGGTCGGCAATACAAAATACCGATGGTACGTGTAGGTACTGCTGGCGCAGCCGTTAATTAGGGCTGGATCAGCATCCAGTGGTCCCTCAGCATTCGGCAAAGTCCCCGGCCGAAACTTGTTGGCGGGCGACCCGCCCCCCTACCGGATGGAGAGTAATTGGGCATTTCCAGAATTAGCGCGGGCGGCGTATAATGACGTAGGCCTTGTCGAATTATCGCATAAACATGCACGTATGGTATTTGAAGAAAAAAACAATTAAACAATTAGGTGACAGTGAGTCGTCGGTCGCGCTCACGGTCTTTTGCCCTCCCCTTCTCCCTGCCAGTCACTTTCATTTTGTCTAGTTTTCTATCCTAGGCATGTCGTTCTTGGGGTCGTACTCAAAAGTTTAGTCTACAGTACTGTACGAACCGCTGGTGCTTTTATTTCAGCCAGTACCGGTCCGTTACAAATACACGAGGCAAACATGATGTTCCATAGTACGTACGAGCCCTACTCAAAAGACATGGAAGGGAATGAACATTTTTGTAATTCGTTCCAGCCAGCCCAATTCAGCAAGGACCCGCCCCAACGAGGGCAATTGCATCTGGTACACCTGTTCTAGTATTGTAAATAGTCTGTATGTGATCCTGTTTTACTCCAAATAATACCTGTATCGGATACGCAAAAGATAGCAAGACGTACATATATTGCAGCGGAACTCCGTGAGCCGCACCCGCTGACACCCCTTCGAATTTTCCTGCTTGCAGGAGGGATCAGCTGGGGAACACGCAACACTACGGGACGACCTTGTCATCTAATAGGAATCCGTTCGACTTGACTCAACTGGGATGCACATATTAAGATTTCTTATCCGTTCTATATATAACCTACGGCAAGCAACACCAACACAATCACGCACATCAAGGTTATTTCCTCTTTATCGTGTCCGCATGCCTTCGACGTGCACCAGGCGAACCGCTCGGGCCGCACACTCGCACCAAATAAATACAATCGAAATTCAACAATATACCGTGGACATGTTTGTCGTAGCTTCGCGCGAGTCTTGTGTTACAAACACACAATAATTGGACCCATCGCCGACAAAAAAATAATCATATGGGTGGCCCATACAAGAGCTGACCCTACGACTGCTTGAAGATATGTTGAGGCCGCATTCAGGCCGCGTTTGGCCTCGCACAAGATGGTGCCTGCCACGTCATAGTCTGTTGTCTCCAAAACATGTTTTGACCGGTCCTGTTCAAGCCAAGGACGTGGTACGCGGGCGCCCCCTACCCTTGGTGCTGACAACTTTGTCTCTCATGTCCCACGCGCCCATGATGCAGACGCAGTCCCCTTCCACAACGGTCGAGCACACCGATGTGCGGACATACTCTGCCTTACCAAGTGGTAAATCCATCTGATAAAGCACAAGGGGCAGGGAGTGCCAAGGAGGGGACATTTGTGTGAGCTGTGCGCGTGAGGGCTGGTGGAACCGCAAGGGGGTGCCCACGATGGCAACCACTTGAGAAATTATCCGTAATGACAACGTGGTGACTCAAAATCAGATTTTGACCTTCGACGTCTTTTTAGACCCCAGCACGTATCACTCCCAAAATAGCTGCCACTCATTCGTAACTGTAGACCGTATAAACGTATTAACAGACTATCTACGACAATCGTCGTTCAGCAGGCCGCTCGCAATGGCCGTTCCTTGCATTACTGCCTGCCCAACGCTGTTATGGGTGTTCACAAAAAAAATAGTTCAAGGAATTGCAGTGAAATTTAAACTTGTCACCTGTTCCACATTGAAGGGATTCTCGGTGATGGTATTCAGCCCGGCCTTGTCAGCGACCATCGTCAGCACCCACCGCTTCGGACGGAAAACGTTAAGCACGTTATTGATGATCGACCTGAGCGAAGCGTTTTGCGGGAGCGTCACCACGCAACTCATTTTTACGAAGCAAGTGCGACACTGCGGCGCGAGATTATTACCTCTAGTATGATCATCTGCAATACTTGGTGCCTGTTTTGATTTGCATGCCTTAGGCAACATGGTGAGCTTTCGTAGTTTCCTTCGAGCAACAATCACTTCAGACTAAAAGCGGCTTGATTGGGCAATGTGATTCTGGCGGATATGCGTCGGATGGGTGCTCAACAGACGCACGAGTCTTCCAATAAGCGAACGAATAGAAAACAAGACGCCCATCACGGGGAACCATAGTAAATAGGACCAACTATTGTTAGTAAAAGTAGCAAAATATATAGGTGTTTACGTGTACCGTAGGTCCTATTTAATATGGCCCCCGTAATAGCAAATGAGACGTTCGTAGGATTCTATGGGTGTGGTATAAATGCGCGTCAACGCATAATCTGCGGTTCGCGAATTGTGCAAACGAACAAGCTGTGCAAAATAATGGGCACAAGCAAGCAAGACTTTGGGTGACGATAAGAGTTGGCTGCGGACCGAATGTGCGGTATCAGGGAAAGCGGGGGAGTTAGGCTGCTTCGCCTCCTCAGACTCCGACACCCCAAAGGAAGCAGCCGCATGGAGTCGAAAACACTGCGCTACGAAACAAACGCTGTGGATGAATCGGCTCAAGTTTGGCGTACAACAACTTGAACAAGTTGAGCAACGTTTGATCACACCTGTAGGACTTGAAAGGGTTGTTCGTCTCGAAGCTCGCGTAGCTGCAGGATTCCTCCGGAGTGACGTGGATGGTGTAGTACGAGTCGTACAGGATGGCGTTCATGGAATAACTGCGGGGGAGCAGGGCGGTCACACCATTCAACATCAAGGAGGGCGCATCCGTGTGCTCGAGACTAGATATCTCCATCGTGTTCCTTTGCGAATCACTAAAATACCAACAAATAAGCAAAATAACGTACTATCACCAATGCATCCAAAGCAAGCGAAACCTGGGCGCCCTCCTCTCGAACCCAACATTCTGGAATGGGGGCGGATCAGCGCTTCACCTTCTTGTAAATATGCAAATAACCCAGGAGGAGCACAAATAATGAACGGGTACGTCGGTCGGAGTGAAAAATCTATCACAGCTAGTAACCCCTTAGGACTAACTACACTCCAGATTTCGGGACGACATACTTGTAAAAAGAGTCAACCTTAGGTGTTTGTACAGAGCAATTCGTACAGTGCAGTACTAGAGGGTAAGTGCAAATAATGGAAATAGGGCCGTCATGTGTAGGCGGCTCTTGGCAAGCGTTCAATGAACATATGCTCACCCGCAAGGGTCGAACGCGATATCGTCCACGACCGCCCCAGGCACCAGCTCGGCGATTCCTGTCTTCTTTGTCATCTCTCGACCCGTGGGGCAGGCCTCCTTGTAGAAATGCTTCGCGGTGTCAGCATGCATGTCGAACATCATCATGTTCATCTGATACAACAAATACGGCGGGTATAAAATCAGTCGACGGCGAAACAAGCTGAGGTTTAGAAGTTGGCTGTTGCTCTCCAACTGTATCGGTGGTGGCCCGTGGCATGACACGTAAAACGCTAGTTTATCGCACAAACGGTGCATGCCACTGGGGCAACGAGGGAAATCTAAGACCTCGGGACAGATGAGAGCAGGATGAAATGGGTGCACTATGACAACCCGACAAACCCACCGTGCGATCCGTCGCAGTATAGTCCGGGCGGTCGCACTTGTCTGCGACGTACACGAACCAGTGATCTCCGGTCACCGGGCCTAGGACGTAGCCTGCCGAATACCGACGTACATGCGGACGATGAGTTGGATGCATACGTGAAAAAGTGACGACCACGTTTTGCTGCCGAAGCAAAACCTTGACCACGTCAGTAAGCACTGAAAAAATTCATTCGCGCCATTGGCCTAACCAACAAAATGAACGTTTGGATAGATACAATACAATGACACGTAGGTACGAACATCACGGGCTGCAAAGATCTTGCGTACCTGCACCGTTAAGCCGTTGGCTGAGGTGACTGTGTGCGCGCAAATATTGCAGTTCCTGGTCGAAGCTCGAGTGAGGAAAGAGCTGGTCGCCAGGAAAGGTGAAGTTCTTGCGCGAGTAGCCCATCCATTCAAGAACCAACCCTTGCTGCTCAAGTGCCGCTTGCAAGAGCGTAGCCACACAGCGCAAGAGGGTAGTCGTACCACACGTCTTCATGACGACCTGCATCGCCAAGGTATCGTGACGAATGCGTTAAACTACAGCAATATGCATTCATTGGCAAGGTTGAATACAATTCTCTCACATTTGCTTTGTTCTATGAATCCAGGCACTCATTAACAGACGGAATAACTCGTATTTTAGTAGCGGAGAAAAAGCTGTCCTGACCTTTACATCTAGCTAATGTGCAGGTGCACCTGAACTCGCCTTGTGTGGATAAACGAAGAGGCTGCTCTCTGACAGCACGTAGGCGTCAAGGTAGTCGTTGGAAATCTGGTGCAAAATCGTGCACTTCGCGCGGGAGCACATACGGTCCAGGCTTAGCCTGGTCAATGCACGGCAGCCTTCCGGTTTGCCAATGCCTGGCTTGAAGCATACCTGAAAGCGAAATACAAGGGCCGTCACGTGGAAGCTGACAGGTTCCGCTGAAATGAAAGCGACGAAACAGCGATCTTTCCGACCGGTTCACTCACTGACAACGGCTCATGACTTCGCATACGAGGGTCTTCGAACGGATTAACTGCAACAACCAGCAACATGGCACGAATATGCATGTGGTTTCTTATGAATAGTCAAAGTATCATACGTCACTCGAACGGCGTCAGCACATCTATAGGACGGCGTCAGTACACAGAGGGTCGCGCAAAAACAGACTTGAGCCTGCCCGAGACTTCCTTTGGATGAACTCGCATAACGAGCTTGAACGAACTACGCGCAATGACCAGAAAAAACAAATGAGTTTCACACGCTTCCCACCTCCAGTGTCTTTTCCGGCCCTTCGAAGCAGCCCGTGTATTCCCTCTCTTGATCATTGTCATTCGACTCGGATTCCAACTGAGCATACAAGAGGCACGAATGATCGAAGCTTGGAGTACGAGCTCAACAGCGTGCTGCACGACTGCGTGAAAGCAGGAATAACTTGATACCTGGTAGCATATATACGAAAAATGTATGGGTTCTAGAATAAAGGCCACAAACCGAATTTATCAGACAATGATTGATCAATCGTGAAACACCTAAAAAACTAAATCAACTCCGTTCTTTTTGATTGCTGACACTATTGTTGCGCATTTGTGGCTCCGTTTTTGAATGAGGAGAGCACTGGCCGCTTTGAGTCGCTAAAATTACGATGCAAAAATGTACGATTCTGTTTTAACCGGCTATTCGCCGGTTACCGGTGACACACCGATTCAACCGATCAAAACCCACGGTTATCAAAATTAGAGTCCCTCGCTGGGAGACGTCTGGTGGGCATGCCAGTGTGCTTCCACCCGATACAGACGACACGGTGGGGACGATGGCAGATGGGCAGACAGACTTAGTAATAGCGTCACTGGCAGCATTGGTGGCGCTCCGGGCTAAGAAGCTGCTGTATGTACGTATACACAGGTCGAAATCAAACTAATGGTGAAATACAAAAGCCGTAATTTCATGACCGTAAAAAGGACCGTACCTACTTAGAGCGATTGGGTACATGGAAATAGTGACGGTGACAATGTCCGGATTCTCAAATCGAAAAAAATCCGGGCAGATTTTGCATATCGGACTGCATTGACAGGTGCTTTCATTTTTGGGATCGAAACATACAAATATGAGGCTGTTTCCTATGCAGTTCGATTCTCGAGCTTCAGATTTTGACCCAATCGCATTTTCTTCGTGAACTTGGCAAATAAAAAAATCTTCCTCTGCGAAAAATCAGGTTGTGCGTGGGGAGATTCGAGCAAACGCCGAGACCAACTGTTGTTGTTGTGGTCCGGGGCCGCGAAGAGACGCGCTGCACTGCGCGTAGGATCCAAGCGTCCGAGCCCACGCTGACTGCCTCTGGTGTGGCGGCGAGTAGACCCGCCGAGTGCGTCAGAGTCAGCCTGTTTTGGTATTTTGTCTTGTGACACCGCGCGACTGACTGCTGCTGATGTTGTAATCTCCAAGTGCCTACTCAAGGAGTGGTGCGCTCCGAGTGCGTTTATTTTGTTTTTTAGGCCCGAGCCCGCGCCAGCCGATTGAGCGTCGGGCGCGACGCAATGTCGTTATCCAGCTGAGTCATCATCCAACTCATCAATCGTTCTTCACCTCCTGCTTGCTTTCGTGGATGACATCTTGAATTAAGGGACCATACCATTTTTCGATCTGAATTCTGCGGGCCCAGGTCGTCGGGTTTGGGGCCAAAATCTGACGAATTTGGCCATCGGATTCTCAAATCGAAACAAATCCGGTCAGATTTGGCATATGCGGACTGTACAACAGGCAGCTGCTTCCATTTTTGGGATAGAAAAATACAAATCTGAAGCTCAAATTCGAACCGCGTAGGAACCAGCCGCACTAACGAAGCTGGGCTGTTGGGTGGAACATTTTTTCTCACTTGAGAAATAGGAACTTTGTAGGTGAGGTACAGGTCAAGCCATCAAAAGGTATAATTAATCCCGAACACAGGCCTTTCAGCAAACGATGGGTACGATCGGGTGTTGGCTAGTGAAAGGGAGGCGGGAGCCGAGCCTTTCGCGAGTGCATTTTTTTAGTGTACCTAAAATGGCTCAAAAGGCATAGATATACCTATTTTTCACGTTTATATATAAGTAGGGAATAGAAGGCCCTCCCGCCCCCACGACGGTCGGGCCAGATTCCTGTAGATAATATAGAAGCTATAATAGGTGAGCCGATACATAGAATGGACATTCATTGTGGCCCCATGCTTGAAATTGATGAAAACCACTTTGTTAGTCACTTTATGCAGGACCTCAATAAGCGTTAAAATTATGATTTGTGCAATATTTATTTGATGTGCTTGCTCCCTCTCTGAAATCTCACACTACAACTTTATTAGTCGTTGGTTGCAGCAGTACGATGCAATACAATCTGCGGGTAATACGATAAATGCACAGCAAAGGGACCACCCTCGGAGTATCGACTGTTTACGTATCGAGCAAATTTCGTACTCTGACTGCTGAGACTATCAGGGTGCTTGCGGCCTGAACATTGCGAGTGACTGGGAGTGTGAGCAGTACTCAACTTCAAACCTCGAAATACTGCCTGAATGTTGCGAGTAAGTGCGAGTACAGGTAGTGTAAAAAATCCAAAAGCCACGGGTGCAAGAGTACCCGCAGGATCGCACGCCGAAATATCCGAATGAACGGTCGTCAGTATTATCGCTTCAAACGAGAGGATGAGGTGTGTTGAATCGAGGTGTCAGAGCAGAGGTCGGGCGACCGTGCTGGTAGGATAGTGAAATGAAAACGATGTCAAACTGACTTCATCACAAACAAGAGGATGATGGAGACGGCAGCAGCAGTGGTAACGGAAAATGTAAATGCCGTACGAGACGTATCTGCACGAAGAACGGCTGTAATTATGGTGGTCATCGACAGAACAGTGTGCCGGATTGGGTCGCCCTGAGCAAAGACCAGACAATGCTCGTAAGATATCAATACGGGATGGAGCAGATAGGTGCTCCGAGTACCTTGGAGTAAAGTAACGAGTATCGGAGATAAATTACTTCATGTACTCGAAGTATTTCAGGGCTCGATACTCCGGGTTACTGCTCGTACTCGGACTATTTCGGGTATGATCACTCTCAATCTGCTTGTACTCGAAGTATTTTGGGGTTCAATACTCTGAAATACTGCTGTGCTCCGAGTATTTTGGAGTTCATTACTCTGGAACACTCGTTGTACTTGAAGTATTTGGGAATCTTGTACTGCTCCTACTTTGTACTCGAAGTACTTGGGGCATTTTGCCCTACGAATACTTCGATGCTCGGGAGTATTTCAAGGTTTCATATTCCGAGGTACGAGTGATGCTCGGAGTGTTTCGGGGTTCTATACCTCAAGGTACTCCGGGTTAGAGTAATACTCGGAGTATTTTATTCGGATGATGAACTATTCCTGGGTTCAACACTCGCGATACTCGTAGTACTCCGAATGTTTAGATGTTTATACTCCGGGTACTGCTTGTACTCAAGTATAAGTGATGCTCATACCTCAAGTACTCCGAGTATTTAGGCCACCAGTACTTTAAAACTCGGAGTACTCGGTGTACGTTTTTTTTTTTGATACTTCGAGTATACTCGGAGCATATATGTTTTCGGTTATGTTCGGAGTTGCAAAAATACGACAAATACCAACTCATGGCATAGAGTGGAGGACACCTACTAAGAAACAAGAAATATGGTCCAGGCTTGATTTCTGATGGCATAGAGTGTAGGACACCTACTAAGAAACAAGAAACATGGTCCAGGCTTGATTTTTGATCCGAGAGAGGGTGCTTCATACACTATTTTGAAGACAACGATTTTCGAATATATTCTGTTCGTCTGAATCTCACTGGATTTATTTTTGGTCTGTTTCTTACTAGGCCACGTGTATTGTAAGTCTATGCTTACGTCCACAGAATAAGGCTTCCGCTATTTCATTAGTAAGAAAGAAACGCATCGAGGCTCGGTTTTTTATTGAGTTGTCACCATTAGGAAGTCTACCATTAGCTGATATATCATACATATGGTATTTAGTATAGCACCCAACCCTGCAAATTTATCATCCTTATGCGATGAATTTTCATACGGTGTGTTCCTCCGATGTACAACTTCAAGTAAGGCCGGATCTTATGCAATATTATTTTTGTGATTGAAAATGGAAGGGAAGTTGGATTTTTCACCGGCGACAAATCCCACGACATATTCGATGTGCCATCTTATCGCGATTTTGGTTGTATTTTATGGAGAACAAGAAAAACAGAACAGAACAGACATTTTGAACTCCACGACACGAACGAGTCATTCACGCCGGGTTGCGCGATCAAGCTTCACCACCAGCTCCTCGAAGGAAGGGGAACGGAATGTGGAACCTCCTGGGGAGCTACGTACGGGATTTCCTAGTCGCTGGACCAGCCAGGAGCTCTCGCTCTTACGGAGCATGAGCTGCTTGCGGCGGTCGAAGTCAGAAGAACCCGTTATCAATAGTTTGTTTTGATGCTGCTGTAGTCTCATCCTAATCGCCCCCAAATGTGTTTTGCCTCCATAGAGCAGCTGCAGTTGGGCGGCCGCAACGCACGCGATGGTGATGGTGGCCAAGGTACTGATGATGCCTCCCCTCTCCGTGGTGGCCGATGCACGGGTGCTGTGCCCCAGCTGTGTACAAGCGTAACCGAGCGCGTAGCATCGTGACCCGTCATGAGCCTAGTCTCGTGCAAAAATTCGCTTTTAGTCACATTCTGACATACTATCAAGTAAGGGCGTACCATCGTGACCCGTCATGAGCCTAGTCTCGTGCAAGTTCGTTTTCAGTCACATTCTGACACAATATCAAGTGTTTGAAAAAGGCCGTCGAAAAAAACAGTTTGGTCAGGTCAAACCTCACGGCGGGTCGGGTCGGGTTAGCTGACCCGACTCGACCCGCGAGAATTTTGCGGTATGTTGACTTGCCTCGACTTGACCCGCGAGATTTTGAAAGCCTCTTGACCCGACCTGACCCGTAAGATTTGAAAATCTCCTGACCCGACCCGACCCGCGAGATTTCAAAAACACCTGCCCCGACCCGATCTACCACTTTCCGAATGACCCGTGAGTCACGCGTTTATGCGGGTCGGGTCACCTCGACCCGCGAGAGCATTTATCTCGATCCGACGGTCCGACCCGCGGATCTGGCCCGTGGGTCGGCACTTCAAAAACAGTGCAATGTTCATTTTAGTGCCCCACAGCGCTATATGACCTGGCTGTAGTGGGTATGGATGGATGCGGGCATGCGTACATGAATGTGGCGGTATTTTAATCTTTGAATGTGACCCTAAAGGAGTGTTATT
>JBBMHQ010093861.1:0-21848 GCA_037834295.1 Postelsia palmaeformis | reverse complement strand
CTACCGTCGGTGAGGGTGAAACCCCTCCATGGAGGAGGCATGTCTCTCTTGTCCGAACCGGACCCACTCGTCCTGACATCCCCACCGGGCTGCTGCTGCCGGCCATCAGAAGTTTGTTCAGATGGGCCGTCCTCGTCGTTGCACAGTGTCGAAGCATTACCAACGGTAGCATTACCGCTAGCATCACCAGTTGTAATATCGACGTCAACATCATCAGCATCATCAGTGCTCCTGAGGAAAATCCAACACGGAAAAAAAACGATGAGCCCGGCTACAATAAATAGCCTTCAAAAGCACGATTTGTGTCCGCCGAGCTCTTCTTGCACTTCCGGGCGAACTTGAACGACGGATAGATGGACCGCATCATGCTGGCCTTGCAGCGTTTTTCGTTCCCTAGCATCACTTACAGGGCAAACTTGCAGTGGGTTTTCTTCAGCTTTTGCTGATCGGTTCTCACGCTTAAGGCCCATGATCTTTCACTCTTGCTCAACGACATGATGAGGAAAACTTATTTTCCCCCTACAAGTACCTCGTCGTCTCTGAGAAACTAGCTGTACGCATCCACTCAGTGGATTCGAAAGCGACGAATAAAAATACGCACGTATGATACCCACGGACGGAGAAATTACCAGGTATTATTGTGTTTGCCATCCTCAAAGATGCGTTAGCATAAGCGTCAACGTCGATCAATCATCAATATTCCCAGGAATAACATAACGTTGAGAAGTTAATATCGTTTTTCCTAGTATAGAGTTTACTATTATTAATGATGCGTTGTTTCTAGCGTGATCTTCAACGTTAACTACTCATGAACACTCCTAGGAAGAAGAAGAAAAAGCAAATTGATCGACCCCAACTGACGCTCAATAAACTCGAACACACCTCGCAATAGTACCATCCTGAGCAGCCTTCGACGCCCCCCGAACGACCGGCAGCACTGATATTTCTTTTCCTGGGGCCGCTACCGCGGACACTTCACTCTCCTTCGTTAGCGAAGCGTCACTGCCATCTGCGGCGAAAACTCCTTTGAGAGTTTCACGCTCGCGTTCGGCCTTTGCCAGCTCGCGCTGCGCTCGGATCATGGCGATCTTGGTCTCCCTCCCCTTCCGGGCCTGCGATAGCAGGTGCTTCACCTGGGCGAGGGGGGGAGGGACGAGCGTGCTAAGTTGATACTTGCCTTCGTCATTATACCATTGACAACTCATCCCTTTCGACGCGAGAGGGGGCGGGGGGGGAGGGGGGGCGGTAGCCGGCAAGCATTGCCACTCGGTGTAAATTTCAGGACTGCTTAATTATCATAAAAATAGCAAATTTTTCCTTGACTTCCGCCTAGGGTGGTACGAGCGAAGCAACTCCTCGGACTTGCGACGGCGCCATTCAAAATATTAATAGCGGCCCCATTTCAGCGTCGTATGCTCAGATCTCCGTAAATCGGCCGACGACCACAATCTCCCGAAATGAACAGACAGAGGAACGGCTCTAGTCTTCCACCATCCGTTCCCATTCACGCACACAGTTGATGACGGTTAGTTGCTAAGGTCGACCAGCCAGCGCGATTTCCCATGAAGAACAGTATAGTAACCCCTTCAGGGTGAGAGTTGGGACTGCATTCTCATTTTAGGGACAAATCACTTGGAAATAGAATGGAAATGGCCTAAGCTACATGTCAGCTGTATGTGTATATGGCATTTTTCGGGTTGCTAGACTCGTTCGGTGTGGGGGCGGGGGCGGTACGGTACTCGTTGTCCTGTATCGCCGTAGTCATATGGCCATTGACCCTCCCATCCCTACACTACCGGGACGGAGAACGTCGGATTTTCAACGACCAGGCCAAATATTACTTCCACCATGGCAAGCGCGAAGCACCTTTAGGTATAAGGCGAGTCGCAAATGCAGGGTGAGCGATATGATTCAAGTGACAGGCATGACGCCAATACTTCGTATGCATACGTCATTTGCGCCAACAAACCGAACACGCACGTCGACTCGACGTGGCCCTAGGAATAGCTCGCACCTCTTCTTTCTCGCTCTCCCAAAGTTCTCCTCCTCGTCCTCCTCCTCCTCCTCCTCCCACGGGGTATCCATCGTTGTACCCGCGGCCACCATTACCGTCGCCGGTAGTGCGATCGCCTTGACCATCGCCAGAAGTAGTGTACTTGCCGCCGAACCCCGCTTGGCGGCGTTTTTCCCGCTCCTTAGCTTCCTGCGCCTGCCAGTAATGTACGTCCTTTGCTCGAGCCCCTTGAGGTACCATCAGTGGCTCCTGCGTGGAAAATTAATTGCGAACATGAGCCGGGATGTTCGCTTCCGATGAAGCTCGCTGTGGAAGTACCTTCGATTTTCTTTTCTTAGGGACGCGCTACGATAGGTAGGGGTTACAGTGTGGTAGGGGTGTGCTCATGGAATGTATCGCCGTAGTCGTGTAGTCGTTGACCCCCGCATGCCTACAATACCGGTACTGAGAACATTGGGTTTTCACCGACCCGGCTGACATTGCTTGCTCCAAGGCACGAAGCGCCGAGAGGTGTTTTGTCGAGTCGCATGGAAGGTGAGCTGTATCCTACTGAGATTTGTACGGCGGGCTTTCTTGCTTGTAGACGACGGCGTCGACTTGATTTATCTGTTTTTCCGGTGTGACCGTGGGCAGGGGTTGCAAGTAGGGGTAGCCCACACGTTTCTTGCTGACGGGGCTCCTCAACCGTTGTACCAGCCGTTGTATCAGTCATTGCAACGTTGGAGACCCGACCCAAACACGTCCAGGTCCACCTTGATTGTAACAATAGTCTTCACTGCTTACCTAGTCCCCATGAGCGTGTGTGTCCGGCTTAGCTCACGATTTTTCTCGAGATGTGGGTTCTTTACGCAGCCCTCTTGGCCATTCATGTCTGGCTTGGCTCACGATTTTTCTCGAGATGTGGGTTCGGGTGAGTCATTTAGAGCTCTTCAAGTGACGAGCCTCATGATAATTACTGCCCTAGGTGCTACCTCTGCCGTTGTAGCTGTGTCTACTACTAATCACTACTAATATAGTGAGTTTCGTCTCCGGTGATCTGGCTGTGGAGGTGGTTGTAACTAAGTACAAATTCGCGCCTCTACAGTGCGTTAGGGGGTATTATGAGGATTTTTTTTTCTGATTGGCGGGGCTTTTAACCTGCTAATACTCTAACGTGAGACTCTACCTCCTATCCCTTTTCTGCATTCCCACTCCTACTTTTTTGTTTCATTTTCGTCGTGTGCTTAGCCCATAATCCCATTTGCTTAATGATCTACGTAGGTCTTCCAGGACGGATGCATTCCTAATCTGGATGATCTAGCTCTTGTTGTAAAGTAGGAGGTGGAAGCCGTATCACCTCCGCAGTCTCTGGTGCGTGTTTTCCTGCGTTGGGTATGTACGGCTCAGATCCTGTACAGTATCTCATAACGGCAGCTGAGGAGCTTCAAATACTCTAAGTCGTCATCTGTCCGAGCTGTAGATTATTCGTCGCGTCGCGCGTACAACTTTTCTGTACATCGGGTTTTGGTGCGACGGTAGGTGTTGAGGTTTTCGCGTATTACCATCTGAAGGTGCCACCTCTGCCTGGGTGTCTGACTCTCACAGAGTATTCTCGGTACTACACGTGCTTGGCTTATTTTCCACACGATGTTTCACGACAACGACTTGGTTTATGCTGACATGCGTCACCAGATGAATTCTACAACATCAACTACGCTCTAAGCTTACAGTATTTTTTAATCCAAACCTGTCCTGCTTGTTAGGAGTAGGGTCAACGTGCCAAATGATTTCGTGTTTAGGAATTGGCGCGTTGTACCGGCGAAACGTCGTGCTTACTCGTTTACTTCGAGTGAGGTGATGAACCCCCGAGGAAAACCATGCCCCGGAAATCATCGTTGTTTCCCGCCAGCAGCGCTTTGGGGTGGCTGACCAATATAATACCCCGTTTGGATCTTGCCGGTACACGGCTGGAACAGTCTAGAGGGCTGAGAGTTGGCTGGCGATGTAATACTATAGCAACCACAGACTAGGTACTGCTGTAGTATAACAGTTAGGGTAGGTACGACAGCTTTCAAGTTCTATACTGTACTATAGCTGCGAGCGGAAACATGCGGAGTCCTGTGTATAAACAGCAAGTGTTACAGCCGTCAACTTCAGCCAAGGCATGCCTTAACTCACAGCCCGGCCTATATATCAAGCAGCGTCTTGGTTCGAGGGAGGGAATTTACATATACATACCACGTTCGGGTCGTGCCGACCCACAATCGGGGCAACCTACCTTCCTCGTTCGCGCTGGGCCGCCACCGGCTGGTCTGTCCTCACAGTCGCTGCTGCCCAGGAGATCATCGTCATCATCCTATTTAATGCAGCGAATACACGTGCACGAGCATATTATAACTACACGCGGGGCACGTCCATCGGCGGGCTTAGCGTACGTAGCGAGCATAGATGAACATGTCAAAACTACCGTATAACGCCCAGAGGTGTGCTTAGCCCTTGAAGACTGCAATCTCGTTTTGGAAAAAAACTACTGATAATTAGATTTTTGAGTGATTTGTCGCCTAAACAGGACGGCAGTCATGAAAATTAGAGTGCGTCACCAGTTCCCTAAACCTAGCCTTTATGAGCAAGACGGGATACGCCTAGTACTAAAATGGTACTAAAATGGTAGGCACAACCAAACCGTTGCCTAGAAACGCAGAAAATAGGCTCCGCCTACTAGCCGGAGACTTTCAACACGCGGACCACACGACAAGGACTGCGAAGCGTATCTCGTTCGATGCCGATATCATTTTTTGTAGGGCTGTGAATTAGTTGATTAAAAAAAAAATCGCCGACCAACTACTGGTAGGTACTACAGCTCATGCAAAATTTTGCGGAGATATGTATGTGTGGCCGTACCTAACTGCCGGGTCTTGTGGTTCGACGTGTGATGCTTGTTAAGACAGGGCAGCGAGACCACTGTGTGATAGCTAGAGTTAAAATAACTCGAAGAAACGAAATAGAGACAGATAACAATAGTTGATCAAATGGGCTTGTTTCGACACGCAAATGATACCTATACGTGTACGAAGTGTCTAATAACCGCCACGTCTACAGCCACGGCATGTCTTACCCACATATATAGTCTATTGAGTCAGCTAAATACGAACTGAACATGAATTTAACACGCCGAATGCGAACTGTTGACGCCATCTAAATTTTGAGGTACCCATCGAGCTGGATATCAACACTCGAATATTCTGCAACAAAGGGCAAGAAATATGTCCATGGAAGAGCTTGAAGTGGTGCATACAGGTGATATTTAAGTATGCACGGGACTTAATTTTATTCCGACGCCGAACGTGCGAGGCCACTAGTTGGGAACATTCGATGCAATTCGGCGAGCAGTGGGTTGGACCCCTCTTGCACGATAGAAAACGAGGCACACATTTTTACCAGGAGGGGGGGTGTACTCGCTAGGAGATA
This sequence comes from Postelsia palmaeformis, assembly GCA_037834295.1. Taxonomy (NCBI): domain Eukaryota; class Phaeophyceae; order Laminariales; family Laminariaceae; genus Postelsia; species Postelsia palmaeformis. The sequence continues at coordinate 16,387 of JBBMHQ010093861.1, read as the reverse complement.
TATACTCGATTTCATGCGCCGTAGTCGTATGACCATAGACCCTCGCATCGCCACAATGCCGGGACGGAGCATGCTGGGTTTTCACGGACTAGGCAGAGGTCACTTCCACCAAGCGCGAAGCGCCGTGAGGTGCCCGGTGAGTCGCATGACGGGTGAGCTGCATCCTACTGAGAACCGCTTGTGAGGCTGACTTGCATATAGATGACCGCTTCAATGAGTTAAATTTAATTGGTGGTGTAGCCATTTCCAGAGGCAGCAATGGGAGTACTATGTAACTGCCTCTCGGGTGCCTTACCTTCAACACTACGTGATACGATCGATTCCCTTGTGCGGAGTAAATGTTTTTTACTGCGCACAAAGGGTCCAACTCGACGACCAGCTGTGGGCGACCGCCAAAACAAAAATCAGTACCCTGGTTGTCTAGCTCACGTAGTCTAGCTCGCGTAGTGAGCGGCATGTTTTACAGTGACGTTGCCAACCGACGTCAACCCAACCTATAAGTTATACGTAGGGGCGGGAGGGGGGGAGGGGCGATACCGGTGCGCACGGCCTTTTGTTGTGCGAAGGCTACTGAGGGGAAAACCTCTCTACTAATATTAGGACAATACCGGTTGAACTGGAAAAGCGAAAAAGACGAAAAAAACAAGATTACATGGGTGAAAAAGACAATACACTCTCTAGGTTGAATTTCGGTGCCGGTTTTTTTCCGAAACAAGCCTTGAGGGGGCATACACTACGAAAATAGTGACTATGGAAATATCTCGTAAAGGCATTTCCATAAAAACATCGCTCGGCCTTTATACTCTCCACGTTGTCGAGAAAATAGCTTGGAAACCCCTCCGAGGCGGCGTGTTATGATGCGTGTAAAACGGTCTGTGAGACAGGATGCCCTGACTGGAGAAGTCAAAATCCCGACAGTACCGCAAGCGCGGTTATAAGCGACGCCCACGACATATAATCTGCCGTCAACGGGGGTGATCTGTTGCTGCACTTCGCCTTTGATAAGTAGTTTGATGGTCGGCTTGCTCACACCAGGTCCGTAGGTTTCTGGCCTAGTAAAGTCAAGAAAAGCAGGGGGAGCTAAGGGAGAGTACAGCTGGGTACCGTTGCGTGTTGATGAAAGCGCGAGACGGATGCCGACAGATGTTCAAATTATAAGAACGCAAACATTTGTTTCCCTTGGCGTACGAAGCGTCCTACAGTACTATTAGTACAATGTGCTGCAGTAACAATTGCTCGCCACTTTAACTCGGAAATAGTTTGGGAGTAAGGAGGGCTTTTTGCTGAGATCAGCCGGAGACTCTCGCCCAGGGCTAGTACCCCCGCGCTGAAGTCGATGGCCATCAACGCGGCACTTCGTCGCAGAGGGCAGCTGGTCCGGCGAAAAAAGCCCTTATACAACGCAATATGAAAACCGGGACAGGGGAAAACAAGCCAAACGTCCTTATCATACATACCTGGTACCTGGTACGTAGCTTCAACTCTCGAGGGGGGGAATACTTCCTTCAGATTGTGTTCTTGCTTTGGAAAACGAGGTTGTGTTTTGGGTTTTCGCATATGACATATTTGTGCTTTCGCTCTGTCCTCTATCATGCACCCTCAGTACCGTACCCGTTGCATCCAGTAAATATACCTTCAAGAGATCATCAACCGTCAGACAGTGTGTTGTGAGGGCCTCCGTTGTTGCCTCAAGGTCCTTGCTCTCGACCCTCACAGGCCTTCGGTAAACTTTGACATCCCGACCACCGCTGAAAGCGTTTATGCTCGCCGCTGCGCCAGTCCTTCGGTGCCGGCTAGCATCGCCGACTTTGCCGCTGCTCACCCCAGGCAGTGCTCCGACGCCGCCGCCGCCATCACTGCCCAGCCCTTCCGTGGTAATTCTTATAAAGCTCGCGCTTGTGGTAGACGGTATGTGCCCGTGCGCTCTTTGCTCGTGGCTAACCACCTCGTCGCGTTTGGTGAGCCTAGGAAAAATGCCGGTTTTCGGGTCCTTACACTCCCCCCTTCTGGTGTCGTCTGGCGATTCCTGGTTCGCTCGTCCGCCGTTTCGAGCATGGCCTTCCCTCTCCGAACGATGCGGATGCATGCGGTTCCTGTTGCTGCTGCCGCTACCGCTGCTCATTTTGGTGCTTCGGCTTGAGGTGCTGCTCACCAGGGTTCTCGGACTGCTCTCGCTCGTCTTTTCGCTGTTTGACAGGTCCAAGCGTGATTGTCCAAGACTTTGAAGCGGAGCCCCCCTCGCGCCCGAAGTATTCTTTTCAGCGCGTTGATTAGGGTCCGCCGGAAATGAACGGGGCTTCCCCTCGGATAAAACACCCGACTGGTGATCCCCAACTTGTTCTTTGCCGCCGTCGACTAATATGCCAGATGCGTTATCGCCGACTTGAAGGCTAGCTGCGTTCCTAGTAGTGGTCGAAGCGACGCGAGCAGGAGGTAGGGTACGGGATAGTGAACAGCCTGCAACCACCTGTTCGTTCGTGGCCGCAGACGTTCCGTTGCCGCGCGAGCTCATCATGGACACCTTCACTGATTCTTCTGCCTCACCCGTCTCTTGTTTGGGTGGGCACCACAACGGATCTGCAGCCGCCTTGTCTACCTGGGAACCCGAAGGAGACGCGTTAGTAGTGCAGTAGCCCTTCGGTCCACCGCGACTACGTTCTCCCTCATCCCGAGCTGCGCTTGGATGTACCTGTTGAATACCCCCCCCACTCGCAGCATTAGTATAATAGTCTTGCCCGACGTCCGCTCGCTCATGCGGGGCCGATCCTGCTCGAGAAGCAGCGGTAGTTGTGTGAGCGAAAGACTCGTGCGCAGTTGTTGGAGCTGGTTGTGAACTCATGGCCGGAGACATCTTGGCTATTTTCACGGGCAGTGGCAGTAGCCGAGACCCTTCCACCGGCGACGGCATTGGTATTTCGGTCAGTTCGGCGGATAGAGAGGACGCTGCGTTCTTCGTCACGTCCGCGATGGTTACCAACATCTGCTCCCCCGTTGTCTTGTCATCGGCATCTGGGGCATGGCCACCATCCCTGGCAGCTACATCATCGAACGCCGAACTCCTGTCGACCGAGATTCTATTCGTCGACATGACCACGACGAGCTTACCGTTGCCCGGATCGTGTCTACCATTACGTAGATCGATTTTACCGTTCTCCGGATCGTGTTGATCGTTACGTTGGTCGGTTTTGCCGATGAGCGGATCGATTGTCCTGTTGGATGGTCGTCGCTGCATTGACCTTGCGCTGCTGCCGCTGTGTCGCCCACCGCTGCCGACAGGGAGGGTACGTTGCCGTGCAGCGGGCTGCCTCAACCGTGGTTGCTGTTGCTGAACAGACCCATCAGGACTTACACCAAAACATGGTGAGCCACGTTGAGCAACATCACAGCCTCTTAGGTCAATTGAATCTGACGGAAGATCGAAAATCGATCCTGCGCATGATGAGCCCGAAGGCTGCAGAGCACTCGACACGACAGGGTTTGCAGAGCGGGTACGAGCGAACCCGAAGTTCATCAGGCTCTCATTCAGTGAGACGGTGGGCCAGTTCCCGCCCGGTGGCGTCATGCCAACTATTGGCGCGATAGCGCTGTTAGAAAGCACCGGCACGAAAGTGGGTCCTTGAGGCACACTGCGATCTCGGCGCCTGTGTGGCGCCGATTTTCGATCTCGAGTTGCGACGATGGGACTGCTGTGTTCCGTGGTGCGTACGCGCCTAGTGCTTTTGCGGGACCCTCGCGCAATAATCTCTTCCCGGCGCCGCACGACCCGGCCCTCGACATATGTTACTTCCGTAGCCATTGTTGAGGGTTTACCATCGTCGGTGAGAAGCTGTCCACAGCTCTTACTCTTGATAGCCAGGGTGGTGCCTTTGATGAGGCCTCCTCCCGCCCTGTCCCTCGCGGCTCCCGAGGGCGGAAAAGTCGTGGCTGCTCTTCCTCGTCCGCTAATTAGCGCTTCCCGTTGCGTGCGCTTGGATTTTCGTGGCTCGTACGGGATCTTATCCATGGACTTGCTCAGCCGCATCATCGCTCGCAACACATTATCCGCGTCCGCCTCCCCGCGTAGGTCGAACGCGCTTTCAACCATGCCAAATCCGGAAGAGGGGGCGAGAAGTGAAGCAGGCGGAATCGATGGGAGTTCACAGGAACGAGTTCCCAGCCCCAGCCTCACCGGCGGGTCATCTCCTTTGAAACCGAACTCGGATGGCGGCGTTGCTCTCCCAGAAGAACATGATGATTCTGGGCTGTCTCCATCCCGACCAATCACGCCCGAGCAGCCGTTGCTCTGGCTATCTAATCCTGGTTTTGCTGACAGTTCAGCCGGAACGTGGGCATCTTGCTCCCTGCTCTCGGACTCCCTTGGTGAAAGCATGGGCGCTAGAGGCAGCTGAGGATCAGGCGCATCAGTGGCAGGGTGTCGTCGACATGTGCTTGCTTCCGCATCCGCCTCTCGTGAAGGCGATGACCTCGGAAAATCGATCAACAAGTACGGCATCAATCTTGATTCCCTGCTAAGCGTCCCATCTCCAGTTTGTATACGTCTGGTACTGCCATGGCCGCCCTTTTCCCTTCCCCTCGATATTCGAATTTCTCGTAGAGCTCCCGCTTCCGCTCGAGAAATTGGTCGTTGTTCGAAAGCGTTCCACGCACTCTCTCTGTCTCCGGCAGGTATCTTGGCATCCGGAAATTGCCATTCATCTGGGGGTGCCGCGTAGTCGACTCCGGGCAGGGCTCCTTCGTGCTTGGTCCACCTTGAGGCTTCCACCTAAAATGGGGATAGCGATATGAGGGTTTGGTCCGACAGATGCCGGACTTGATTTATTTTGCAGGTGGCAGGCATTTCTAAAACGGTAACCAACACTTGCCGACGTTATTGCTTTTGAAACACGACGTTTGATGCGTTTGAAATGCACTTGATCATATTTGTCACCGACTGTTCTCGACATACTCAGCAAGTGCTGTTGAAAAATGGTCTCATTATACTCTCTACGGATTGTGGCACAAGAGCTTTGCAGAGCACCCACGTTAAGAGAGAAAACAGAGCAGAGCTCTGCCTACTGCGAAGGGGCGCAGCATACCGGGGGGACTATCGTACACTTTTAAGGCGCGTGTTGCCCTGTGTGCCCCCTTGCATAACGTGGGGTTAGACAAATCCGTCTGGAGATATTGAAAAATGTTGCGAACCCCATGAAGTGCCGACACTCTCTCGATTCCGTTCGCCTACTGGTGTGCTATATTCTTTCAATGCCCCCACAAGGATTTGTTTGCGGCCCAGCAGCATGCAACAGCATGCAGGGGGGGAATCTCGTCCTTCTGTGCCTAGCACCATGAAACATATTTCATAGTTTCTTCGCAACCGCGAGAACGCTATGTAAATATGCTGCACCCTTCGTACCTCAAACACGGGTCCGGCTTCTTTGTACGCCGCCAGGAGCGCCTTGGAAGTGTAGCAGTCACCGGTCGGACGCCGCACCTAAATCGACAACAAAAACCCGTTCGAAAAGCACAAAGCACGAGATCGCGACCATGCACTGCTATGACTAAGTAGTCTAGCGGGTACCGCTACGTATATAACTAATGATAGTTACGCCATACTGTAAGTTATTGCTAAGCCATTGCTAAGTCATTACTATTGAACTAACAAGCAACTACCGACTCACCCATGAACTGGCTTCGAGAAAGCACAAAAGTGCTACCTGATGGCCTAGATATGAAACGAACAAACACGTAAAACCGTACTACCGGTCGTGTGTTTATTGAAGCTGCTCCGACGGTATTGGGTAGAGTTCCTTGATTCAGGAGGCCCCGGCGGCTAGAAACGTGTTAGGCAAAATTATTAATGTGTTACAAGATACATACATACTCCAATAGTAGAACGCCTGAAGAGTGCAACAGTGCGTTGCAGTCTGCTCAAAGTGCACAAAACCTTACCTGTTCGTCGAGCCCAAGCGTATTGTGGTCTGCTCGAAGTGCGGAAAAACCCACCTTGCTGTCGCACCTGCTGGCCACCGTCAGAACGAGGTCATCGATGCTCACGTTAGCCGGCGACCACAGCACCGCCGCCTGCGGAGCGAACAACGCCGCGGCTGCTGCGTTTGGCGCTGCTGTCGACACTGCTTCCGTCAATAGGTTTGCTCTTGATGCTGTTGGTATCGACATGGCCGTCATACCAGAGCGACTTAACGCGTCCACCGTCCTCGAACCCGCCCCCCCACCTCCTTCTCTCGTCCTGTCGCGTTGTAGGTGCGTGGTCTTCGCATCAGTCCCCGCTCCGGGACTCCTATCACCTTCGCGATCAGAGTTGACGCCTGCGGACGTTGGGTCCTTATGTGGCGGTGTCAGGGGACGCCCGAGACCACTTTCCGTACCGATATCACTCCCTATCGATGCTGAATCTCCGAGCGCGGTGTCCTCTCCAGGCACTCTTGGCATCAGAGACCCCGGTTCCCGGCCCAACAGGAAACCCTGCTCCAACCACGACACATCGACTTCGGACGCTGGGGGGGAAGACCCCGCCCTCCTTTCATCGTTCATACTCGTGGGGGCGGGTGGGCGAACCTCTGCGGAGCGGTGAGGTAGCCGTGCTCGCAGTCTTTCACCCCCTTGGGTGGGTGCCGCGCCAACAAAAGATAGGTCGAACCCTCGTAGGCCCGCTAGCCCGACATATAGTCCGCCTGATCCCCCGGCATCTTTGCCGTCCGTCATGGGTGACCCGGTGATGGGGCGGAGCCCATCCGGGCGTGTGTCGGTGAACATGAGCTCGTGTGCCACCCTGACGAGCTCCATTGCGCGACGTTGGCGCTCGACGTCGCTCGCTCGCCTGCCACCTGACAGATCTATGTCAGAATAGCCACCGTCAATGAGAGACGACAAGCGTCGACTATTTTTCTGTCTAAAATGGTTGTCGTCGAGTTCTTCGAGAGAAAAATCTCCTCGCCCGTCAGCAAAGCTAACCCGGCGCACGAACTGCGGGGGCGCTGCTGAAGACACTGCTCCTGCTGATTCAACGTAGTTGTCGTCGTCATTAACGCTGCCGGCACCATTGCTAACCTTGCCCGTCTCGGACGAAAACTCGAAGCCTCTCTGTAGGTTTGGACTCGACAATCCTAGTGAAGAAGAGTCCTCGGCAGACCGTACCCGACGGAACAGGCCTGCTTTCCCAGCCTCGGCAAAGGCGGCTGAACTGTCCATAGAGTGCCCGCCAAATTCACCCACAGTCCAGGGTCGCTTGTCTACCCCCCACGAGGCTGCTGTCGGATGTTGTCGGCCGGTCTTGGGGTTTCTCGACCGGTATTGCGTCTGAGAGGCTGCTGTCATTCTCGGATACTCTTCTTCGTCCAGAAAACTCCTCCGCCCCTTGCTGCGCACGGGAGACGTGCCGCGAAGCCTGTACTGTGTACATAGCTGGGACAGAAACATAAGCCACGGATTAGCTAGTGGAACAAAAAACTATTGGGCGATCGTGCCGCGCTTTAGTCGCTGCGAGGGGGAGTAGACACCACAATACAACTATCATTCGTACGTGTACGAAGTATTAGGCCTATAGGGCTTCCTCAAACAATAGCAAAATATTTTATCATACAGCTACCATGGTACCACTAATGCGTACTATGGTTGGGGTTAGGGACCAATTGGCCGAGGCTCCCTGAGGAGCTAACCCGACTCAATAACCCGCGTAAGTATAAAGTTATAAGCCCGATGTACACAATAAAATGGTCTTGCATATAATCATATGCAGTACCCATCGGGGGCAAATCAAATGGGCTGCGAGCTATCTAGAAATAAAATAAGCTGAACACAGATCTGACCCAAAGCTACGGGGTAGCTCTCTCCAGTTGCATCGGTTGTCAGTTACAATAGCTGCCAGTTACTATGGTTGTTAGTTATCATGGCTGCCAGTCACAATGGTTGCCAGTTACAATGTTTTTCAGTTGCAGTGATTGTCAGTTGCAATGCTTGTTTGTTACAATGGTTGTCAGTTCCAACGTTTGCCAGTTGCAAGGGTTGTCAGTCGCAACGATTGTCTATTAAATAGTTGTCGGTTACAATGGCCATCAGTTACTGTGGTTGTCACTTACGATGGATCTCAGTTGCTATGGTTGCCACTTACGATAGTCATCAGTTACCATGGTTGTCAGTTACAATAGTTGCCAGTCACAATGATCGAGGACCCCCCTTCAGTGGGAAATGGTCTTTTGTTTTTTCTAAATTTGTGCTTTCACGAGACCAACTCGGATTTCGAAAATTTCAACGTCAGCAAATGGACCGTAGACTGAGAAACACACTGCTCCTAACTTCGAGTCGTAATATTTCCGAAAGGTTGAAAAATCACCGGACGAGTTCGAAAACGAGTATTGGCCAGCCCAGCCTGTAGTGCTGCCGACGGCCAGTCAATCAATCAATCAATCAATCAATCAATCAATACCTTGACCTACTGCTGTAGGTTTACATAAAAAAGGTTGAAAAACGAACGGTATTCCCAGTGACACTGGCTGGTTCCTCAGCTCAAAAGCCTCATCCGTCAGAAATATTGTGCTCAAAAAGTGACCACTCGCGGCGCATATCCCCATCGTCGCACCCACGACAGCAGCACACTCAACCCTTAAGGTACTGCAGTCTTTTTTTGGGAGAAAACTTCTTAGAATAAGAGTGGTTTGTCCCCTAAACGGGACTGCAGTCCGAAAGGCCTCAACTAAGTTGGCACACGACACAGACATCGGGTTTGTCGTGAGCTAAAATTTTTATCAAACCAACCAGGTAAGCCCACCCATCGCGTGGGATTGAATTAAAAGTGAGTCCTACAGTACTGCTTATGATCAGAAAATAACCACGACTACGTAGTGAGTGAAAAAGCAAACACACACAGACAGACCAAAAACACTCAAAACCTCCCGACTACGAGATAGAGGGCCAGAGCTTGGAGGGGCTCCTGCGATAGTACTGGTTCACGAGATGCTCTGACCAAACAAGGAGTATTCGTTGGGGCTGTGAGTTGGCTGACGAGACAATAAGTCTCCGCCGACTAGTTACTAGTTGGCTACGGCTGTAGGCATTTACTTATTCGCGTGCGATAAATGGGGTCAGATGTTGCGTTTCTGCATTTAGCTTGCGCGTTTGTGGCTCGGCTTATGTGTTTGTGGCTCGGATTATATGTCTGTTGGTGTTGTTGCTGTAGGGAAGTGGCTACAAATCGGCGAGTTAATTGGCTACACGTTTTAGGGCTGCAGTCCCGTTTTTGGGCACAAACCAACATTTTTTTTAGCAATTTCCCCCCGAAATGAGACTGCAATGCTAACGCGGATCAAGCAGTCCTCAATTCCAGGCAACTTGAAGTACTTTTTGTCCAACGCACGGCCCTATTTGTAGGAGCACTACTGCTTTCACCTCGGGTGTCGCCAGAGGCGTGAAAGCGTTCGCCGATTCTGGCAACGTGTCCTGACCGCTGTCATCGTGCCACCCCCAGCTCCAGATCCCGTCTGCGCTCGCCCCAACGATTTCTGCAGCCCGCTTTTCGGCGGCGAAACCTGATGACAGAACAACCTCCGAGGCTGAGTGGCTCCTGAGATTGTGTCGGTACCACACACGCCAGGTGGCGAGAGCGCGAGTCATTGGTTTTCTCAAGCTTCTTTTATTCTCCAGGCGAACACTTTTCGTTTTTACCGATGTATGTGTGTCATACGATCAGCTTCAGTGTTGTGATATAATTATTGAGGAGAATGTTTGCTGATACTTGAGGCGAACACTTTTCATTTGTTCGGTGAGATGTACACAGTCGTACAGGTATCGTACAAACTACTTCACTCGTGTTCGTGTGCGTCTTTTTCCCCCCCATTTTTTCCTCAGATGTTCTTTCAGTCCAGAGATATTGCTAGTGGAGGCCATTTTGTGATCAGGGACTCTTGATATATTACGGCGACGAGGTGCCGTGAGAAAAGCAGCACTATATAAATACCAAAAAAAACTATCAGCTGTGAAGTTTGAAGTTCTTTGACGAAGCGACAATACACACATTGCCCACGCCAGTCTGTTGTCATCGACGTTCGAACCTATATCTGGGGGGACGGCTTGGCTTCTTGTCCGTCTACCTTTTGTTGGCTGGTACTCGCTTGACTGACGTTTACGGTACAGATCAAAGCGACATGATTTATGGTGGAAAGCAAGGAGAACCTAGTAAGAGAGAGCAAGATACCAACTATAACTACTGTATGATTTCTTGGTTTTCCCCTCCGGCAGTTTATTTCAGTCCGATACAAGTAATGGGATATCCTCACGACCAGCAACATCTCTTGTACCACTCTAAAAAGGGGAAGTTTTTTTTCAAAATTTCCCCTCTGGAACAACCCCCCTCCCTCCCTCCCTCCCTTCCTGTCGTTTTTTATCATTCAATTCCTCCCGTGCCCACATCACAGCTGTATTCGTATGATGACCGCGAAGAAACACGCTTAGTGTCCGACTGGGTAAACTGAAAATATTCTCCCGCGAAATGGGTATCATAACGGACGAGGTTAAGATTGCGCCTGCAGACCCGCTCGAGGGCATACGATACGAAGTCCGTGCTCCCTTTCATGGCAAAGGCGTTGGACTTGCAGCCACAGCAGAGTTGGTCTGTGCCGCGTGCTACACCTCTCGCAAGCGTCAGAGGGTTGATAAATTGGCCATAATGAAGTGACGATCACAGAAACGGCCGCTGTGTGATCGAAGGATGTTGATGCAGATTTCTGGTGTCCGAGTTACAATGCGGGGAGTCGTACGGCGCGAGCGTAACACGACTCTACTCGTACCTGCCAATCTGTTCCGAAATATATTTACGGTTCATGTACTGAAATTCAATTAAAAAATATTTTATTGAGGGACAGAGTTGTCTTGGTCGCTACCTTGGGGCTAATACCAACGGGGTAGAGGTTTAGGGGTGGCGAATCTATTTTTTCCTGTGAGCCTTCTCACGTGCAGGATTTCTATACTCCACTCAACAGCCGACTTTGATGTATAACAAAAGCTAAGCTCGATGCACTGCCCCAACGGGCTGTGGGACATCCAAAGGTTTTGATAAAACGTGCATGAGATACATGCATATCAGGAACGTCGCCCTTCAGTTGCAATGGGTGAGGAGCCTTTCAATAGGCTATGACAAATGGTTGGGCTCAAAAGTGCAAGACACCTAACTGCAACCCCTGGTTGCACCTCCCTACCGTAGAACAGCTCCTTTTTTTTTACTGTTAGGGGGAGCCATAGTACTGTAGGACCTACGGTACACACAAAAACCTATATATTCACCTACTTTTACTGACAATAGTTGGTCCTATTTGCTATGGTCCCCCGGAATAGTGCTAGTTCCATACTAGCCATCCACATGCCTGTAGGACTTGAGTAAGTAGCCGGCATAAATACCAGTTGGCCCAAGGATTTGAAGAATTAGTTGCGTCCGGTAATTTGAGGAGTTCTGCTCGTACGTTTGGTGTTCGTGTCTCACAATGCGCGTTCGCTTGGGGCTGGAGGCGAGTCTTCAGTGAGGAAAAACGAAGTCAGTTAGTTGGGAAACCTCGCCACAAAGCCACTACCAACCTAAGGCTACTCCAATCAACCTCTACACACCATGACATCTAAGATCACCTGCGCATGTTCACGAGAGGCCCGCGCGCCCCTCCGTTAGCGTGCCGCGGCGGGAATCCACGTTTGTCTGGAGACCTTTCTGCTTCTCGCTGTTGCGTCCGTACACCTCCTGTGGAAGATGGGGCGCTCCCAGGCGCCCCAGAGGCACCCTCCTTGCGCCGCTTTTGAGGAGCCTGAGCTCCGTGCACCACCAGCCCGCCACGAGTTTTCTGTCGTTGAGAGTCATCCACCGCGCCAGTACGGACACCGATGATATCGGTCGCGGTGGATCGCCACTGCGGCGAAAGTGTCCCTGTTTTCTGCTCAGTAGCCGAAAGAGGGAAGGGGGTAGAGAGTACGTTCGAGGCACGAACTAAAACGTGTACCAGGGTATATGGTACCGGTATATTATATAATATGCTACAGAAGGATATTATATTATAAGATATGATATGGTATGATATCATATCATATCATATGCTATACTAGGAGATGATACTGCTCTGTCCTAAAAGGAAAGAATATGACCGTTTGTGCGTTTAGTGTATCTAGCTATATTCAGTCAAAACTTTCCCTTTCGTTTGGGACACAAGAAACAGTGAAAACTGCCAAAGGCTGAGAGTTGGCTGATGATCAGTCGCCGAGTAGTCAAATTGGCTATGGGTACATTATGGTGTGCTGCGTGCGGTAAACTTGTGGAGTTATATAAAGCGCGTTCCAGAATACAATTACATTCGTACGTACTGTGGTTCTGTGGCTGCAGTTGCGTTGCGGTAATTTCGTAGCTCTGCGACGTTCGTTGCGTCTTACTGGCGCATCCTGGGTCGACTATGGTTGAATGTATACGAAAGTCATACACCGCAGTCAACTTAATTTTCCACCCAACTGATGACTAGGCGTACAGCTCGACAAACTCGCGATCCTTAGAAGCGGTTGGAGAAAAACCACAGCACGAGGATGGGACCGTCTATCCCAAAACATCATTGGTGTGACGCACGCACTCCTCAAATACAACCACGGTCACCTGTACAGCTCCAGCAACCCTAGGGGCGAAAACGCTGTCTAGAGGGAGCGACCAGGGAGGCCGACGGTCGAAAACAGTAGACGCAGCCTCTTCCTGCGCGCGCGCACCGGCCGGTGTTGAGCGGGGCCGCCGGTTCACTCCGTATCTCCCATCGAGGCTCGAATCAGCCCTGCTTGCGTAGGAAAGCAGCGGGTGTGGGAGGAAGCACCTGTCAGTCTTCTACAAAGTTGCAGAGACCATCGTTGGAGAGCAACACTTCGCGAGGCTGAAAACACTTCTGTTTCGGGTTGTCTTACAAATGTCGAGGGCGACAGGCTTTCCCTTTTGAGTGTGTAGGCTACTGGGCTGTATAAACAGTACGAATAGGAATAACACAACTAAGTATATGCGAGAAATTAGGATAAAATAAATAAATAACGAAATCATGCGAAACGTTGTGCAAGCTTAACCCCCTTCAGATGTTTCAGGGACGAACGCAATTGCTTGGAAAGGCGTTCCTTGGTACAGCACCGTATGTAGTTACGTAATTCTTGGATGGCGAAATAACACAACCCTTGTCTGAGCTTTGGTCCTGACTGCCAGGAAACACTGTAATTTGGGCCACAAACGCTTGAGTCTGAGCCAACGACGAGCACCTCTGCAAATTATCGCACGTTACTATCGTATCTCACTGTCATACCTAGCCAACTGCATTTTCGCACGTAACTAGCTCACCGTAATACCTACTGCACCCAATTAGATTAGCGCACGTAACTAGCTAACTGTAGAGCCTACCCAACGAGTACCTCCCCGACGACCGGCCAACTTACAGCGCTAGACAAGACACTTCGGTGTGTCAATATATGTTGACGAAAAATTATCTTCTTTCCCGCTGGGCTAAAATGAGAGTTAGTTGGTCAAGCATATATTAACGTGGAGAGGTTCAAGCGTAGCGAGAGCCTGCACTCACCGAGCAGATTGTCGATTTCCACTTCGTGATCTGCACTAAACCTTCGAGGGCAGATATATACTAGTACCTGGTATATAATACACATATTATATATATATATATATATATATATTATTAATATGTGTATACCTGGTATATATATATTATACTGTAGATATAGTTCCTGACCTGTAGGATCTATAGCTTATGTTTTACTGTTGCCGAATGGCAGTCGTATAATCTGCACGATCTGGGGATATGTTTCCTACGTTGAATCTGTACTTACACAGAGCCTGCACAGCAGCACAGCAAATCACAAGGTCTACATTATCTAGATCGCGACTTTCCCTGGTTGTGGAGTACTGCAACAGCTCAGGCGTCCGCCGGAAGCAGGTGTCCCTCACTCCAAAAAGGTATTTTCGCTGCTACTCTTATGCGTCTCGAGCACTTCCGACATATTCAGAAGAGTCGTTTAACCGGAGCAACCAACCAGTGTGGGCAAGCAGTTCTGCTGTTGTAACGGGAGCTGTGATGGGTTAAACCGACACGAGGGGCAAGAATTTCGAAGGTGGTAGTGTCGTTAGATTCAGCTCCGTCTTTACCAATCCACCGGAGGATGAATAGCAAACACTAAATTAAGCCAGGGTAAAATAAGTGCCAGTACACGTGAGTAAATAGATACTGTGATCGTAATTGAATGAAGAAAATCGTGCACTTCACACAAGAAAAATAAAGCGGGAAATCAGCGCACGTGCGTACGATATCAGATACATGCATTGAACGGGTTGCAACAGTGACCAAGGGGACCGCATATCAAGATCAAAACAACATAAATGAAACGATCTGAAAGGAAAAAAATGTAAGAACGGGGAGAAATAAACTACAACAGTAGTATATTGCACGCAATTTAATTTGTACCATGTGGCAGAGTATTTCAATAGTACTGACTTTTGTTTTTGTGTCGACGCTCCCCGCTTTCCTGCAGACCAGGGCGGCCTCAGCCCGTTGCTCCCGGCCGCGACTTTCTCGGACTGGCATACGCATGCGTGCAGACAACGCCTTGTCACAGGCTTACTCATACATAGTATACTACCAGTAAGTTGCTGTTGTTGGCGTACGCTTAGACGTTGCTCGCCTTCAAAATAAACACCAACAACAGACGATTTTTCTCACTAATCCAACTGACAGTTGACTTTCTGATGACAAGGATAATCGAATTGCTGGGGCTCGTTCTCAAGAGATTATTTTCCCTCATAGTCGGAACATACTCAGCAAAATGTTTTTTGTTGTGACAGCTGTTGTTGATGACGCCGCAAAAAATAAAAGCGGCATTGGTAATCTCGAGATGTCAACGACCCAAGAAAAATGGGGTTAATCGGCGACAGGCGCCTCATCCCTTAACACCAAGTGTATACTGGTACATGTATTAAATCCTCTGTTTCACGAGCCTGTCAAGGCTGATTTTCCTTCTTATTGTTGATCGATATCTACCATCAATCTGTATATATTCTAGCTTAAAATTTGACAGCGAGGGAAATGCAGCTCTTCAAAAACAAGGGAAATAGTGAAGTCGATCATCGTTCTCATCGGAAGAGCAATTCTCAAGTATTAAGAGATGCAACAATCGGCTGGTATTTGTTCCACCGTATAGCAGGTGAGACTGCTCATGATGCTGATCGTGCTGGTGCTAGATGGCGTGCTCGCCTGTCGGGGTGAAGGCGGTGCCCTCGACGCAACGTCTCTGCTGATGCCCGACACAATGTCATCGACATGCATGTCCTGCGATTCATCCTCGCCCCACTCATCTCCTCCTCCCCCTCGCGCCTGCTCAAGGGGGGCGGGCGTAGCCGCGGGGAGGCTCCGAATTAGATAGCGAACGCGAGTTTATTCTTCACGCGACGACTGACGAAGGTACTGCTGTACCATTGCACCCCTTTCTAGATTGCTTGGAAAGGCTGCTGTAAAATCTACGACCAATCGGAGTACGCGTAACCTCCGAAAATAAATAAATGAGGACTGGGGGCTTCTTCTTCCATACAACAACCTTCCAACGGACCACGGTTTCAAGACTGCTTCAACTACTTCGCGAGCTCTTGCGTAGCGGCGGCTATTTTATGCTATTTTGACGGTATTTCCACGGGCTATAGAGCCACGTGTTGAAGTGCTCTAGAGCTGGCGTGGACAGCCCATCCGGTGTCATTTTTGTGACTTGCTTGAGACCTACAGTAGGATACCAGGTAAATGTATCAGTAGTATTCATCAGCCACAGAAATCTCGACGCATTATTCGTATAATAATACTAGACGTGTTTAGGGATGCGAAAGTGTACCGTCGCTGTGATAGTTTTTTTCCGCGAAAGGAAAAACAATATCAGGTATGGAAGAACTCCTGCCTCCCACTCTCACACGTCCGGGAAACACTACCTGCACATGATAACCGTTACAAGTCACGTCAAGCGTCACGTTCCCCCCTCATTTATAGAAATGTCTGTGAGCTCAATGGGTGATGGACGTTGAAGATCATTCATGCTGCACATGGTCTCTGAGTAAACGACTGTATGGTCTCCCTCGAGAACGGTAGTGACACAACTGTCTCATCCATGCAGGATGGATAACAGAATAAAATTGTCAACAGTAGGATTCTTAGACAAATATATTTTTTGTTTCCCTTGGGTTTTCGTCCTTAGTTTTCATGTTGCTATGAATAACACATTCGTTGACATAAATGTCCCAGCACTGCTGTTTGAATTCGGCAAGTTTTGTTTTTTGTTTGTTTTTTTTTTTTTTTTTCTCATCCCATTCATTATCTTCGCCCTTCTTCTCTCTCTCCCTCTACAGTCGTAACTCAGA
>JBBMHQ010093850.1:0-10465 GCA_037834295.1 Postelsia palmaeformis | reverse complement strand
GAATTTCAAGCTTCGCTCACAGGCCTCGAAAGCCTCGAGAAGGATAATATATATATTTATATGCTGGAACTGCTGTACGACACCCCCCCTGCCTCTCACCAGAGGTAAACATAGCAATAATAAGTTGGCGCGAAATAAGAGCTTCTTAAGTGCCGTCGTGTACTGCTGGAATTTTTTGGGGCACCCGCTTGTGACAAGGAGTTCGACATGCGGCGTTTTTGGCAGGGGTGTCTTCGTTGGCGGGGCAGGCTGTCGGGAGTTGGTGCGCGTTTGTGTTTTTGGTTCCGCCTTGTGGCGGAATCGACGTGTCCGCGGTTACAGCCAGCCGCCCGACCAAGGGGTTGGTTCTCTGGATTTGGTTGATCCTAGCCGGGAACTCGCTTATCGTGTTTATGGGATATATTCTTTTGACTCCTTGACTCCTGGATGCGACTGGTGCTGCTTGTTGTCGTGACGTCGTCACAGCCCCCGCCGACGCTATTGCCTTGTCGACGTGATCATCGTGGATGGTCCCCACCCCCCCTCCCTCTCGATTAGATAGGCTGGGTTGGCGTCGTTTGGCAACGACGCTGTAAAACATGCCGCTCACCACGTGAGCTAGACAACTAGGGTACCGTTTTTTTTTGGGGCGGTCACCGACAGCTGGTTGTCTAGTCAGATCATTTGTGCGATGTGAAGAACCTCCGCACAATGGAATTGATCGTATCACGTAGGGTTTATGGCAAGGCACCTCAGAGGCAGTTACATAGTGCTCCCATTGCTGTCTTTGGAATTACCTACGCCGGCAATTAAATTAACTCATTGAAGCTGTCATGCATATGCAAGTCCGCCTCACAAGCGGTTCTTAGTAGGATGCAGCTCACCCTTCATGCGACTCGCCAGACACCTCACGGCGCTTCGTGCTTGGTGCAAGCAATGTCTGCCTGGTTGTGGAAGACCCGACGCGCTCCGTCCCGGCATTGTAGGGATGCGAGGATCTATGGTCATACGACTACGGCCATACATGAGATCGAGTACATATCTCCTATCGAGTACACCCCCCCCTCCCTCTCGAAAGGGCCACACCAGAAAGCTACTCAATTCGTTCGACGCTGTCATCCAATGCAAGATAGTCCGCCTCACAGGCGATTCTTAGGAGGATGTAGCTCACCTTTCATTCTGCTCGCCCAACACCTCACGCCGCTTCGCGCCTCATGCAGGTGATGCCTGCCTCGTCGGTGAAAACCCGGCGTGCCCCGTTCCGGCATTGTGGGGGTGCAGGGATCTATGGTAGTACGACTACGGCCACGCATGGCCATACATGATACCGAGTTCACCCCCCCCTCCCCCCTCCCCCCTCCCTCCGTCCTTTCGTCCGATCAGGTGAAGGCAGCGCAGGAGCGAGAAGAAGTGCTTCGCGAAGAGGTACGCCGTGCTTTCTTAAAACTATCCTCTCGAAGTCGGGATGTCTGTCGGCGATGTCTTTTTCGAACCCCTTCTTGGACTGTCTTGCTGTACGTAGCTCAGATTTGTGTGGGTGCAACAAAAGCGGTGCGCGGTGTGCTGAGGAGTGGTGCGATGTACTGCCTGCTCTACCGAGCGGGATGGAGGGCACGGTCTATTTGTTTCGTACTTTGCCGTTGTTGCGGCTGCTGCTGTGAGAGCGAGGCTCACGCGTCTACAGGACACGTTTTTGAGGGGTTGGCGTGGCGTGCCGCGGCAGAGTGGCGGGTAATTGGCGCGGGTCCAAAAGTCGATAGGTTAGTTGGGTGGGCGGCACGTATAGTCATCTTCCCCGGCCCTCTGTTGATGCTGAAAGTACCAGACATCGAGGCTCTCAGCCTTCACATTGTCTGTGTGTTTTTCTATTTTTTGGTGCAAATACAATAGTTGATGAAGCCCTGCACCTGATGTGCCTTCGGTTAATCACGGTGAAGCACGAGAAATCTCGAGAAACGACCTTTTGCCCGGGATACAACCCTCCTCTCCTTCCAACCCCCGGCTCCCCTTCCATTCCCTCCCTGGAAACCCTGCGCAGATCGCGTCGTTGCGCGAAAGTATCTCTGAGCTGAACGCAACCAGCGCCGAACTCTCCCACGAGATCTCGGACCGCGAGACGCAGCTGGAGGAGGCCCTCGCCGCGGCGCAACTGCTCCGCGCTGAGCAATCCCGACTGCAAGAAAGCGTGGAAATTTCGTCGGTGCGGCTGGCGGCAGAGGCCGAGGCTGGGCGGACCGCCAGGGAAGCTGCCGCCACTCGAGAGGAAGCTCTCAAGGTAGAGCTTCGGGCCGAGAGGGAGACCGCCGCGGGGGCGGCGGTAGCGTTAGCGACGACGACGGCGACTGCGGCGGTGTCGGCGGCAGAGGCGGATGAGATAACGCCCCCTGGCGAGGGAGACCCGGAAGGCGTTGTTCTTGCTAGTTTGATCTCGGCCAATGCTGGAAAGGAGAAGGGTGGCGGTGGTCGCGAAGGTGAAGGCGGTGGGTCGCCGGCGAGTGAGAGGAGTTCCTCGACGGGTCGGGGAGGCGGTCAGAGGGAGGGGCAGAGCAGTGGAGAGCCCCATGCGGCGGATGGCGCCGGAAAGAGCGCGGCCGCGGTCCTTCCGGGCCAGCCGAGCGCGCGCGAGCGAGAGCTGGAGGGAGAGGTCGCCGCCTTGAAGGCTGCGCTGGACGCGGCTTGGAGTGTGGGGAGCAATGGCGGCAAGGGCGGTGTTGGCGGAGCGGCGGGGCTGGCAGGAAAGGGTTCGTCTCTGGCAGCGGTGTTGGAGGGCGGCGATATTGGCGGTGAGATGGACTGGGTTATGGTTTCGTCCTTTCTACAGTGAGTACGGTTGTGGCTACCGTCTTTTTGCGCTTTACGGCGTCGTTGAGTTTGCAGTCGCGAGGCATTGATCTAGGAGCTAAAACGCAGTAAGAAATTACAGTAGGAAACCCGTCGTACGCGCGATCGAAGTGTCACACACAGCTTGCAAATATGAGTTTCGGCGAATTCCTCGATCCCGCAGCTGTTTTTCTTTGTTTTTTTTCTCAACATTTTTCTAAAGCTATGCCACGAGTGTATAGCTATAATACCTGGTGAACGCTGGCTATAACTCGTATGGTTGTTAGCCGAGCGGTGTCATGGTTGATGTCTCGTCGAAATTTGCGGCTTGTTTCGTCTTTGTACAGTAGACTCTCATATCGATGGGCCGGGGAACGGAGAGAGGGGGGGGTGGGGAGTAATATTTCAATTTCACCGTTCTTGTTCACACGTTTATTATTTACCCGTCGCGTTTTCCGTTTCCCCCTGGTGTTTCTCCTGCCCGATCTTACCACGCGGTTGATAACCAGCCGTCAAGGGGGAGCTGCGTTCCTTGGCGAGCTTGTACGGCAAGGAGAAAGACACGAACGCCTCCCTGCTCTCCAAGATCAGGGCCCTCAGGGGCAATATCGAGGTGCGTGTTTAGTCGTGTAACGTACAGCAGAGAGGGCCTTCTCTTCTTTGCCACCGCTCACCGTGTCACAATCGGCGCCGTGGGCCGACACGAAGGAGGCCCGCAATGCGCCAGCTTCGTGTGCAGCGCACCTCGCGAAATGGTGCAGCAGTGCTTTCGACCACTATGGTTGCTTGGTTGCTAATAATACCTGGTACGAATAGTATGAGCAACAAAATGGCCTTTTTGGGCTTATTTTTGTCCTTGAACAACATATGGCCTTGCACGAGTACACTATTAATACAAGTGCAGCTCAGCGGCGATGCCCGTAGCACCGCATAACCCTTAAAGTTACTGTGCTCTCGAAAAAGCGTGCTTTCAGCCCAAACGACCGAGTACAGCCCCCTGTGTAGGACGTGCATGCAAACATGGGGTATCGCTATATACCAGATTGCAACTGGGAACTCGGGGCATGATGTGGGTTCAGCCCCTTTTTATTTAGCCACTTACCATGGTACATGAAACACTCAACGTATTTGGCGAAAGTAGTAGTCAGTTAGGGCGGTGTATCCCGGTGAGTACATAAGCGCGAGCGCGAAGCCTCTGTCAAAATTGATATTTTCAACGCCCTACGGATATGGAAAACCTTGAACCTTCACCTTCTGGGTGTGGTGCGAAGGTGGTGTTGGCCCCGTCCCGGGTGACTTTGGGGTATCCTTGCTTACACACCTTGGGTAGATCATCCACAGATCATCTACAGATTATTCCCACAGTTCATGATCTAGATCGATATTTTCCTGTTCTGTATGATCTGTATGAGATAGCTCATGTTGATGGTGGGTGGCACTCGTGTACCCCGCATGAAAAAAAAGGGCATGCTCAGATGTTTTCGTTAATGTGAAGCCCAAGCGTACCCGTCAAGCTCTCGTGATGTAGGCCATTTTACCAGATGTTTCGGTGTGGCACCTGAAGTGTAACCTCCACGCTTGGCCCTGCGTATCGTCATCAGCTGCAACGGTTCGTTCTGGTGTTGCGGCGCGTTCCCATGTTGTGGTTCGTAAGACGTTATATAGCTCAAGAGTAACCGTCATGCTCTGCTGCGTAGGTCATCTGCCGCATCCGTCCGCCGACGACCGAGGAAACGGCGTCGAGGATTCCCATGGCGTTGGAGGCGTTGGGGGAAGGGGAAGTGGGTGTCAAGACCCTGAAGGATGCCGGCCGGCCAGGGGCGGGAGGCGGGGCGACGACATGGCGCTCCTTCTCGCTCGACAAAGCGCTGGGACCTTCGACCACCCAGGAAGAGGTTTTCCGACAGGTGAATCAACGTTCTTATGCGCGACAGAGGCGGGAGGGGGGGAACGGGCGGGGAGGGGGGGGGCGTCCGGAACCTGAATTTGTTGCTGAAGGAAGGATATTGTGGTTTTGCCCGGATGGTCGGGTGGTGGGGTGGGGATGATATGGGCGAGGAGGCGGCCATCGTTGGAAGTGGGACGGGTTTCTACTTTGGCACGGGCAATGGAGCATGGCGCCAGTCGATAGTCAACAGTGGCACTTTGGCCCAACGTGTTCAGTGTGCGGGTTTGTGTGAGAGCGCTGCTCGCGTCACCATGTGTCGATAATGTGTTCGGCGCGTGTTTTCGTACTCTCTGCGTGTCTATACTTTTCGGTGCTGTTGTATTTCATGGTGTACCTTTTTCAACGAGTCTTTTATTAATAGTACTCCAACTAGTTCAGAATGGATACGCCAACAAGACTTGCAGTACTGCATCATTTCTTTTTGAAAAGCTGCGGCAGGCAGTGAGTTGGGAGCTACAAAAAAAAAGCGGTGCCGTTGTCATCTGTCTCAAGCTCCCGGTTTTTCTGTTTGATTTTTTTTCGGGTCCATTTTTGCCACACCGACCGCCAGGACTTATCGCCGGGACACCCCCGTCACCCCGCCCCATCACCGTAGCTCGTGGAAGAAAACCCTCCCCATGTAGTCCATCTGTGATGCCTGTGTGGCGCCTCTGCAGCTCTGTGTGGACGGCAACCCAACATGTTGAACCGCATCTGTAACGTCTTTTTTTTGCGCCTTTGTACCGCCTCTTCAACTTCTGTTGGACAGCAACAAGACAGGTCGAACCGCATCCGCAATCCCTTTTTGTGGCGCCTTTTGTAGCGCCTCCATGCAACTCTACTAGACGACAGCCAAACAGGGTGAACCGCACCTGTAACGCCTCTGTAACGCCTTTTCAATTCTACTGGGCGGCAATATATCTGACTGAGGCGCATCCGTAACGCCTTTTTGTAACACCCTCGTAATACCTCTCTCTACAACTCCGATGAACCACAACGACACAGGTGGAACCCTTGGCGCTCTCCGCGGCGGACGGTCTAAACGCCTGCATCTTTGCGTACGGTCAGACCGGGTCGGGAAAGACCCATACCATGATCGGGGACGCCAAAGGGGGGGATATGGCGGGTGTCAGCTACCGCACGATGAACAAGCTTTTCCAAGTGCTGGAGCTCAGGCGGGCTCAGCAGGTGCGGTGGTGGTGGTGATGGTGGTGGTGGTGGGGGTAGTGTTGGTGATGATGGCTGTGGTGGTGGTAGTGGTGGTAGTGGTGGTGGTGGTGGTGGTGGTGGTGGTGGTGGTGGTGGTGGTGATGGTGGTGGTGGTGGTGGTGGTGGTGGTGGTGGTGGTCGTCGTGGTCGTCGTGGTCGTGGTTGTGTTGGTGGTGGTCGTGGTCGTGGTGGTGGTGGTGCAGGCGATGGGGCAGCGATGGAACCAGATCGAACTATCCGTTACGCGAGGGAAACGATTGCGACCGACTACGATGATATGCCAGATACTCATCTGCGCAGGAAAATACTATCCTGCGTGTGTGTGTTTCGTGTGTGTTTTGCCGCTGGTTGCACGTTACGTGGTTGGTGGTTGGGTGAAACATCCCGCACGCCGAGCGCGGGCGCGTTAGGCAGTCGGCCAGCCGGCGCTCCAATACGGGGCTGGTATGGCGGCGGAACTATTTCAAACACGAGCGAAAGCGGGGCGGAAGAACGTTTGGATGCATGCGAAGAATGAGAAGCGGATGATTTTTTTGTTTTTCGATGTTTGAAGACGAGAGCCGAAACGTTTTTTTTTTACTGGTCGAAGGAGAAAGCGAAACACTGTGTCGATGCGAGTATGTACATGGGCGGAGGCAGCAATCCGTCATCCTGTCGTCACGTGTGTCACCCTCTCCCGCCCGACGGTTCACGATCAACAACAATAAAAAACTGCAGCGCTCGCACGGTCCGAGTCGTGTTGAGACCGCATAACATATACTCCTCACGATGTGTTACGTTGTGTGGGGTGGGTATCCGTTCGCGGGAAAATGACAAAATAACCCGGCCTATCAACCGCCCTTCTCCTCCCCTCTCCCCCCTCCCCTACCCTCCCCTCTTCCTGGCTTCTTGCCGCTGTAAACCGCTCGGCTGAACGCGGGGCATCTGCAGGTTGACTACGCCTTCACCGTAACGGTGGCCATGCTCGAAATCTACAACGAAGAAGTGCGAGATCTGCTGTCCTCTTCGTACTCTTCGCAGTCGTCGGCAGGCGGGAGCGGGGGGGGGGATGGAGGCGGAGAAGGTGGCGGGGAGGGGGGTGGCGGCGGTGCTTGGAACGGGGGTAAGCTCGAGATTAGGCGTGATCAGGACGGCAAAGTGCAGGTGCGGTGGGTCTACTTCGTGTACTTACATTTGCACCTGGAATGCATTAATTGTCTTTCCCCCCCCCCCTCCTTAGGAGATTGAAGAGAACATTGTCGAAAAAAGGTGACGATTTAGTAAAACCACGGCTATTACCGGGTCGGGCCTAGCCTCGCGGGTCAGGTCCGGCCGGGTCGGGTAACGATGGCTGGACCCGACTTGATACATTAAAAACCTGCTGACCCGACCAGACCCTACCCAACCCAACCCAACCCGACCCGTGAAATTTTGTTTTTTTCCTAACCCGAAGAGCGGGTTTGCGATTTGATCCGTGAAGAGCCTTTGCTGGCGATTACAACGGCGTCGGACTCACCAAGCAGCCCCCCCCCCTTCCCCGGACAGCTGAGCTACAATGCAAGGACGTCTCCGACACGCACGCCGCGTGGTACCAGTGGCACCGCTGTGCACCCACCCCCGATGCATGCTACGGGCAGGGTTCCACCGACGAATACCTCTTCATGAGGGTCCTTTTCACTCTGGAGTGTCCTTGAACGTTTTTTTGGGAGACAATGCAGGGGTTACAAACGGATTGTCCCTCCGGTATAGGTTAGAACTCTCGGTGTTCCGACGACATTGGGTAGTTCCCCAGTTGCAATATCCCTCTCCGGCGGAAATATTTCGGCCGAAAAAAGGTGCAGTACCTCTAATATACCACGCGTCTCTATCAGAGATGCTTGGTGATACCGCAGCTGGCATTGTTGCGCTCGCGATTCCTGGCTCCCCACAATATCTTGAAGTTGAGGGGGGTATTTGATGGATGCTGTCCGCTTGCGGAGGAGTACTCCGTCTTTGTTGGACGCACGCCAACGCCTGATCTGTCTTGATGCCATGGAGTGGATCATACAGGGGCTTGCGCATCTTGCTGGAACGGGGATGGGGTCAGGGGCTTGCGCATCTTGCTGGAAGGGGGATGGGGTGTTGCTTGCTCTGCGTCGTTTTTGTTGTTGTTGTGAGCGTTCGGTACCCTGCGAAGCGAAGCGAAGCGCAGCGCAAGGCCCAACACCGCAGGAGAGAAAAACCGGACAACTCGACCAAATACATCGCAAGCACCGCATCCTCGTTTTCGTAGAGCGCGATAAAAAGTGTAGCCCTCGTTGCCGCCATAGGCCGTGCTGACTTATGTGCCTACTACTAGCTGACCGGAAAATAAAGCTCTGGACAGTGATGCGCGCGGGGTTGATCCATAGGCGCGTGGAACTCCTCCAACTCCTGCCTCGAGCGTCAGGTATGCGGGGATGCAACTGTAAGCTTTCCCTGCTGCCCGGCACACGGGGCAGCCACACGGGTCTCGAAATGCGTGTCATCTTGTATCATACTCTCTCCGGAAATTTAAGGAACCTTGTTCATTACTATCAGCATTCAAACGGTCTCTGCGTTTCCGGACATAGTGGTCTGTGTATGATACCTTACTGTCGTACCAGCACTGTTTTTATGTGTGTCTGGTGTCTTTCAGAGTTATACGTAAGGTGAACGTTTGATATGAACGTAATAACATGTGAAAGGGATGATAAACGTTTCTAGCTATTTATAGAGATGATATCACCTTGAAGAGACTGCTTCCTTCATGTTACCATACAAAGCTCGTAGTGCGCGCGATCGAAGTGACACACGCGGCTTGCATAGATAGATGAGTCTCGACGAATTTGCTCGATCTCAAAGCTGATGCTATTTTTTTTTCAGCTTCAATAGAAGAGACTGCAGCAGCGCACGACGCAACGCGCAGCGCAGTGCGACCCGCCTTGTCTTGTAACCGTGCACGGCCCGATGATGTATTCCGTATGCGTTTCGTCTCTCCTCCTATGCCTCCACCAGGTGCCGGGGCTGACGAAGGTAACCGTGACAAGCGCTGAGGAGGTGTTAACCTTGCTGGAGCGAGGCGGCGGCGCAAGGGCGGTGGCTGCGACTGGTGTCCACGACCACTCCAGCCGCAGCCACAGCGTCCTGCTGGCCGAGGTGGCGTGCAGGGCAGGCGCAGACGCGTTGCCGTCTACTGGAAGGCTTTTCCTAGGTACGGGGATAAGGGTAGGAGTCCCCGATGATGAGCGTTACTGTGTATTCCTTGCGGTTTCCGTACCTTCACTTGTGGCGTTCCGGTGTGGCCTGGGGTGTTTGAGTCTGACAGGCTGGAAAGGGGTCTGTAGCTGACTGCTGTGCTCGTGTGGGGCTCGAGGGGCTTTTTGACGGTTGCTGTGTGCGTGTGTGTCGTCCTCTGCGGTCTTGCTGATGGACGTACATATCGGGGCGGGGGGGTCGAGGCGGCCTGCTTTGGTCCGTTTGGCCGGAGACAGGCTTCGAACGACGTGTTTCGTAGTAATCCATTGGTTGCGACGATACACGGGATCGATGGGAGGGTAACGGGGAGCGAAGGCGGCTTTTGAACGGGGCGAGTGGTCGAAAGTCTTAGCTGGCGCTGGTGAGGGTGATATGACGGAGGCGAGGGCGCTATCATGTGGGGACGTCACAATGCCACGGCGCACATGGGGGGGAGGTAGCGCTTCGCCTGATAATTTCCCTCGGCTTAGCAAGGCCTTCGTTACTATTCACTGCAACCCACCAAGAAACCCACCGGTGTTCTCAGGGACATCTTTACTGATAAATATCTGTTGTTGTGGTATGATGTTGAACTACGTTTTGCCGCACTGAAAGAGTCAACACGTTTTTTTCTCGCGGAGTTTTCCCTCTTCTTGATGCGTTCATGCCGATCATTTGCCGCCCTGCACACGATGCCAGTTGATCTTGCCGGAAGCGAGCGCATCAAGGTCTCCGGCGTGACCGGGGCGGGACTGCGGGAGGCGACCAACATCAACTCTAGTCTCAGCGCCCTCGGCGACGTCATGCAGGCCTTGGACCAAAAGCAAAAGCACGTGCCGTACCGGAACTCCAAGCTCACGTTCCTGTTGCAGGTGAGGTCCCGTCTTGGTCGGGCAGCGGGGCTTTGTGCCCCTCCCCGCGGAGGTGGTGGAGGCGCGTTGTCGACGCGGCCCGCTCGAAGGGCCTCGTCCTCTTTCCGGCCTGTCGCCCCCACGAATGTCGGTGACCCCGTGTGTTTTTCTACCGCTACTGCTGCCGGGCGGGCTGAGTAGTGCTTGACTTGAGGTATCGCTAGGGTGGGTAACGTTTGACGGAGGACCATGGCAAACACGAAGTTGCTGAGGCTTGAACTTGGCCGCCCGAATTCGGACTTTGGAGTCCCAGGCTGACGTTCTGTATGTTTTGACACATGCTTCTGATTTAGTCAGCGGTGCCAGCACGCCGCCGGGCCTTTCAACATATCCGCCCCCCCCCCCCCCCCCCCCCCCCCCCCCCGCCCCCCCCCCCCCCCCCCCCACACCCCCCCCCCCCCCCCCC
>JBBMHQ010093839.1:0-10466 GCA_037834295.1 Postelsia palmaeformis | reverse complement strand
GCCGCTGCCGTTGCCGTTGTCACCGAGGCCAAGGAGTCGGCCACCGGCGCGCGAAAGCTGGCCGCGGAACTAGAAGAGGCGTTTTTGATCGCGGCCCTTTCAGGGTGGGAGGTTTCCGGTGCCATGATGGAGAAGTACGATGCTAAGGAGGCTGGAAAAGGAGGCGGGGGCGGCGAGTACGATCTTCAGGTGATTTCGGGACGTTAGCCTGCGGATTCGTGTCGTGGCTGTGACGCCACGGAAGGGGGGGGGGGGGTTGTCTTGGGATGGTTGGCTGGTTCGGCGGGGGTGGATTGGCAGAGGCGGTCTTGAGCCAGGGAGTATATTGCGCCTGTAGGCTTTCCTGCTGCCTACGGGATCGGGAGGGAGATGGACGTTTTTTTTCTCGCACTGGAGAGGTTGCGTGCGCAGCGCTCGTTTAGACTCTTTGATGGCTATGATGCGGTGTATGTATATGTGTTTTTGGCGTGCGTCGAGTGTGTGCTTGGGTGCGTTTGGGTGTGTATATGGTTCGTGTGTGCGCTCTATATATGCTACCATGCCAGGTGGCTCCCATTGAAGTCTATGTGTGATGTGGTCACCTTTTTGTCCGCTGCTCCTAGGCGTGGAAGGGTATGGTCATAGATCTCCCCGAGAACCTCGACGTTCCCCACAAACCACCCCATAGCGCGCTCAATCGAATTGTTCGCACATGGAGCTCACAAGGATGGCTTTTGACGGGTTTTGTTTTCGATCTCACAGCGGATGTTTCTCGTTTTTTTTTTTTCATGCAAAACACGAAACGTCCACTGCAGCAATAAAAATACATGAGTACGTACCAGGTATACACTGCTGCCGGTAACCTTGACACGAATCTCCTCGGCATGCGTTGAACCCGGAGTGGGCAAGTGTATGTATCTCTTCGGGGGCGCTTCGACGAATTGTCATCGACTTTTTCGCATGTCCTCGTCTTCTTGTCGCCCTCCGGCAGGCACCCCTCAAAAGTCTCTTTTGCAACCGCACCCGCGTTTTCTTTGGAGTTTTCACTTGTAAATAGAATGGGATCATTTTCTTCAGTAGTTAACTCCCTTCCTGTACTCCCATGATTGGGACGAAACACTTGGAATCAGAGTCGAATTTAGGTGCATGCCTAGCAGTGCAGTACTAAAAAGTTAAAAGGGTTACTCACCCTCCTTTAAGAACTGCATGTATTGTGCGTTTTGGGGACGAATCGCTCGGAATGAGAATAGACGCGTTATGGCGGTGGCAAAATGTTTTTTACTACTTTCCTGGTGGTTACTAACCCTCGTTTGGGGGAATTCAGACTGAAAAAAAAGCCTGTAATTAGTCCAACCGACGGTAGCAGCAACAGCATCGGCCCACACAGACCCCATCCCGGGCGCTGCTGCTGTGGAAACGGGGGTGCGTCCAAAAGAGCAACGTACATGGTACGCAGACAGGCGTACCAAAACGCGCAGCGTGACAATACTGGTACTGTTGCTGCTAGTGCTGCTGCTGGTACTGCTGCTGGTACTTCTGGTACTGCGGGTATTACTGGTATTGCAGGTGCTGCAGATACTATTGCTGCTGCTGCTGGTTCTGCTGGTGGTGGTGGTGGTGGTGCTGCTGCTGCCACGCGCTCGTGCTAAGTGCCGGGGGTAGATGGTCTTGGAAATATTATCGCAGTCCTCGCCTTTTGGGTCGCTGGACAGCTACGTCCCCAAGCAGTTGAAGTAGGTGAAAATGGAGCGTACGGTTAATTCAAGGCGCAGGGCACTACAGGGGAATTATGTAGACCAAGTAATCTGTTCTACTTTGAGAACAAATACGTTAAAACTCAATTTTTGGGTCTCCAAACGGAGAGGCTTCCGCTGATCGTCGCCTCAAAATCCTGGCCAAGCGAGAAATTTACTTGAGTTCGAACGTAGATTTTGACTAGTCCCAGGAGCAAGCTCAGGGGAGACAACGGCAAACGCCCACGTTCGTGTAGGGATGACCACCATGTGACACGTCTGTGTGCATCGCAACACCAACCTACTGTATGCTTCCCTGGTCTCCTCGGCGCCAAGAGCTGCTCGTCCCTGGACTTGGTGTTTGGTCGCAGACGCCGTTTCGACTGCTGTTTCTGGCGCTCCGGCTCTGTTTCACCAGGAAAGTCACACCACACCGCGCCACAGTGCCTGCGATGCTACTATATCTACCTGCCAACCACGGGCGTGGCAAGCTTGGGGCCCCTCGAACACGCCACATAAATGCCTGCGCTCGATTTCTCGGGTGGTCATGGCTGTCGTGGCTCGTAGGCGAGGTATTCGTCGCAGCCTTCCAACTCTTCTTGCTTCTTCCGTTTTTCTGGAGGATGTTTACTTGCATGATACGTACGATATTTTACTGTTTCATCCTTCTCGTCATGCATCGACCTCGAGCCACACGGCTCACTACCTGATACTAGGGTAAGGAGGGCAACATTCCAATGCTAGGGTACGGTTCCTTGACAACAGGTTGATCGGCCCAGAAAGCACAAAAACCCTACCATATTCAATCCAAACTCAACCGTTTCGCACTCTCTAAGTGTGTGGTGCGGTTCAAACAGGGGACAGGGGATGACTCTAAAATAGCGAGCAGGGGACAGGAGATGATTTTAAAAAACGCACAAAGGACCGGGGGCAAAAAAAGCTGAGCCCCACGTCCCCGATAAGCTGTATGTCCACTCATCCACAGGAGGGAGGAAAACAAAACTGAAAGGAACAAATAAATACATTTGAAGGGGTTTGTTAATCTGACCGAATGTTATCACCGTCCGTCCCGTCCTTTTCGCGCGTCAGGTGGGCTTCGGATGGACCAATGGAGTCGCGCTCGATCTGATGGCAGGAGAGTCCCGGGTACTCTCGCCCGGCACCTCGGGCTTTCGTTCTTGAGTGATAACAGGCTCCCACGATTTGCACGAGGGGGGTTGCCCATTTTGCCCTGGGGGAGGGGAGGGGTCCGCACTGGCTTTAGAGTGGGTTCACTGGGTTATGTTGACGCTTCGGGCTGAGCTCCGGCCGTGATTGAGCGAACTGAAAGAGGGTGGTCAGAGTTGTCGAATGTCCTTGTAGAAGCACACAATATAGCACAGGATGTTCACGACATACCCAGGGTATAGTGCAGCCAATCCCATAGAGTACGACAACACAGCATAAGTGCAGGCGTTTTTATTGTAGTTTATTGTATTTATTTCATTTCAATTTGCACCGAAGTTGTCTTGTTGGGGGTGTTGGCCGGGGCGGAGGGAGGGGAGATTGACGTTGCTCACACCAATTGTGTCCGAGGAGCGTTTTGTCCTTCTCTCTTTTTATTGACGCACCCGTTTTGGCAGCTTTTTTCCATAGCTCTTGAGAGGGGGGAGGTGCGTACAAGCGGCCCGAGACAGAAAAAAAAGAGGCAAAAAAGTGTGGCGGTAAAAACGTAGGGACGTAAGTTCTTCTATCGGTTCTTATTTTTATGGCCTAATCGACGGAGCACACCCAACCAGCGGCAGACACGACGGCAGTTTTTTATTTCGATTTTCGCCTTGCCCACGTTGACGGGACACATCCATTGGTAGCTGCTATGTTGCGGGTGTGCCCTCTGGGCACGCCAGCTGCTTCGACAGCAGATCCCGTTGAACTCTCGTGCCCCCGCGTTTTGCTTGCTTCGTCCCACCGTTCGAGTACTGAGGGGCGGGGCGAACGGCACATTTAATCGTGGTACGGTATATATATATATATATATATATATATTTATATCA
This sequence comes from Postelsia palmaeformis, assembly GCA_037834295.1. Taxonomy (NCBI): domain Eukaryota; class Phaeophyceae; order Laminariales; family Laminariaceae; genus Postelsia; species Postelsia palmaeformis. The sequence goes on along the minus strand of JBBMHQ010093839.1, from coordinate 6,721 downwards.
ATATTATACTCCGTATCTATATATTTATATCAATATTATATATATATATATACTCGAGTATATATATATATATATTGACGAGCAACTTTGGGACCCGAAATCGTTCCGGCTAACGTAGGTCCTCCTCAATCAAGGAGCTGCCGGATGTAGTTGCGATCCTGGAAGTTTTATTTGTGTTTCGTACTGCTACTCCGTAGTCTCTGGATGAGGTTGTCTGTCGCGTTGCACGTACGATTCGTCTCGAAATCGTATGAATGGGTGGGGTACAGAAGAGCTTATCATATGAGTACCATAGCCCGAGAGACGTGCGGGACCCTTCTTACAGTATGGTAGCGAGGCTCCGCATTGGGATGCAGTGCTACCTGCTCTCTCTCTCTTGGCGTAAGGTTGCGAAACGATTCCGGCACGCGAGATGCGGTGGAGTAGATGCGGCACAAGACTATTTTCGCGTTTTTTTTTTGTTTGTTTTTGGCGTGCGTGCGCCTACAAAGACATAACTCGTACAGCCACGTCAAAGTGCGTGGAGTCTTCACCCCCTCCTCTCCCGCTATTGTGTTATTAGTGTCCTGGGGGAAGAAGCGCAGCAAGCCGCATGATTGAAGCATGGAACGAACTCACGAAGCGCGCGCGGTGAGCGCCCCTCTGCGTTACCAAAGTATTTTAAGAGAGCGGGACAGGGGGCGGTGGGGGGACGGGGTACGAGGTCCCCTAGTTGGAATGCCTCTACCCCCGATTAGAGACCCATGGGTGGGGGGGCATAACTGGCGTCGGAGGAGCCACGCAGTCGATGACCATCCTTGACACGGGGGAGAATCGGCGTCGCGCACGTGACCGCGTGTTGCTCGTGAGAGCATTGCTGGTACGTCGCTTGTGTTGCCTGGGAGGAAGCGCGTGGTGGATTTTTTTTCGTTGCAGTCAGCCCTGTGTTTCTCCTTTTTTGCTTTCGGGTCGGCCTGCTTGCTGATCGATTGATGATTCGCTGTTCACCTTGTGTTACTGGCAAGGACTCCCTGGGCTGGGTAGTTGATCGATGTTGTATTCCCCGGTAGCAAAGCTAACTAAGGTAAGATACGTTTGGCGTCATCCGCAATGCACGAACTTTAATCTCGTTTCGGATGTTTTCTGTTATGGAAACGCTTGTTGCGCGTGCGTCTCCGAAAGCTAAGACAGTATCTCCTCGGTTCCCCAGGCGTTAAAATGAAGCGGGTAGTTCCGCGTGCAGCCTTATTTTATGAAAGATACAGATACGCCCCAAACGTCCCGCCGTTCAGAAAGGGAGATCGTGTTTGAAGGCTTACCCTGAGTTGGGTAATGTGGTCGACCTTATTCCCCGGTACCTCAGGTAATTAATAACACCTGCGAAAGAGCTGGTGACGTGCGATACGCGTTGTTTTGCGTGAGAGTGACTGGCTTCGATGACCACGGCGATTTTTTCATGGATGCAGGTTCAATGCCAACGGTTGCTGTAGCGGCTGCAGCTGGTTGCCTCCAAGCGCTTGGTAGCAAGCTCACGCATGTGTGGTGAATGTGACTGTTTTCCATTTTCATCGTACATAAGAATTGAGAGGGTTGGGAGGGGGGAGGGGGGGGGGTCGTGTGGGGATTCGTCATCTCGTATAGTTGCAGCGGTGTTGCGCTCGCTCTGCCCCCCCCTCCCCTCCCGTGTTCTTCCGTTGTTGATGTTGAGGATGGGTTGAGGTGCGTGCTGGTTTGTCCATTGCGGCTGAAGTGATGACCCGCCCCGTTCATGGTAATGGCCGATGCGGTGCTATTTTTTGCACGTGGTAACGCTTGTGTTTTGGCTCCCCTCAGCTTGCCCCCCGCCCCCCCCCTCCTTGCCCTTCCCACGCTGATGATTCAAAATCGGATATTGTTGAAGTTATGCCTTCGCGATGTGTGCACGAGGACCAGTACAGATTGACGGTCCGCGTAAAGCGCCCATCAATGATAGGATAGTACTTGCGGGAGAATGAAAGGGCGGAAAGGGGGGGGGGGGGGCAGGGGGGCGTACTTTTTTGTTGGTTGCCTTAGCAATTTATTCGACGACTGACCACATCCCTCTCGAGACGGAGCAGTAAGTCAAGTGGGAGTAGTTGAAGTTTTGTCTCGAGTTTTGCACGAAACTCGACCCTTTTTTCCGCACTGCACTGCACAGAAACATGAATAACACTCTCCGTTCAAGTAATTCGTTCCCCAAACGGGAGTGCGGCCCTAGAGGGGTTCGGTAAGAGCTCATATGGTTTTACTGCTTTTGGAGCTGTATGGTTCTACTGAAATCGATGTAGGGCACACCCTGTCTCCTTGCCTGGCCCCGATGGAGTAGGAGTTTCTTCGTGGCTTGGTTGGTGGGGTGTGCTGTAGTAGGGGCTATTCAGCCGCACCCGTCATACCATTGATTGGTTTTGGGTTCATTTTTTTGTGGTACCGACAGTATTTACAGTGAGTCTTTAAAAACGTTTTTCGTGTGGGGGTATTATCCTTTTTTTTCTCAATCGTTTTCCTTGCCTCTCGTTGCCCTTGCCAGTCGTGGTTGAGTGTCTCCATGTCGGCGCTGCTGCTTCTCTCCCCTCGTCCGGCGACATACCGACTTGCGCTGAAAAGTTCGCAACGTTTGTTGTACACATCGGACAGATCGCGATCTACCGTAGATCATGTAGATCTAGCGTAGGTCATGTAGATCTTACATATTTCCCGTTGTGATATGTTGTGCTAGGGCCGTGTCGTAGATATTCCACCCGTCCAACCTGTCATTCGTGCGAAGTCCTGTGTCATACGGATCCCACCCGACCATTAATACCATGATGTCAGTAGATCGTGCCGACCGGTCCCGTACATAAGGAAATGTATCTTCCCCGGAAGATTTAGATAACTTGATGGGATCTGATGATCTGATCTGTGTCACGATCTGATCTGACCGATGTGTGCTGAACGTTTATGTTTTGCGGCGCGACAGGGGGATCAATTCACCTCCGGGTTTGTCGAGATCAACCCGAACTCCAAGATCCCGGCTCTGGTGCACCGTGACGCGCCAGGTGGCAAGGTATGTCGCTAACAATAGTCGTTGCTGCTATCGATTACTTCGGTTCTCGCTGCTGCTATTATTCACCACGCTGTTCGCTGCTGCTACTATTGTACCAGGTGCATTTGAGAGCAGTGTAGTTAGAGCGGCGTTGTGTTACGTTGTTCGTCGGAGGAGAACAATATGGTATCCAGAACATCTGATAGATCTATATTAGTAGGTGCTACGTTTTCCGTCGTGAGGTCGTTTGCTGTCACTGCAGTAGCTTACCAGGTGCAGTTTAGCAGAAATATCCAGCAGTTTCGTGTCCGTTGTTCGTTGGGGGCCAAAATATCAAGTAGCCACGCACGCATACGGGCAGATCACGATCTACTCTACAAGGTGACCTGCATAAATCCTTCGGATGTTTCTGACGTGATGCAATGTGGGGTTCATAACACAAAATTGTCGGAGCGTTTTCGTTGATGGAGACGAGCAGTGGGAATGCTGAGCCATATGCGCGACAAAAATAAGGGCGCGTACCGTGGGGGGAGGAGGGATGACACCTGTGACCACGGCTTGTCCAGAAGAAGACCGCTGAAGTTGAAATCTCCTACGAGTCAGGCTGGAAAGTAAAAGCGATGATACGAATAAGAAAAAAGTGTGATATAGGTGACATTGATTGATGATTGATCGCATCCGGTCGTTCGTCGTTTTTCCGGCCGTCCATGAATGAGAGCTGTTACCTACCACTTTACGTTCAAGGACCGTTTGATCTTCATATTGACGACTATAATGTCCTTGTCTTTTGTGTCCAGATTGGTACGGACCGCTCTGTTCGGGAATATAGTGGTCGTTTGGTTACAGTATTTCGACAGCGGTTAAGACTCTTCTTCTGTTCCAGCTAAGGCTCGCGGCTTATTGTGCGGTCAATGTTGATTGAGCATGGGCTCTTAAGGGCTGTTGTGTAGGGTTGAGAGTTACGGTCCTCGCTGAGCGCAAATGCCTACCAGGTGCGTGTCTGTGAAATATTTCACATTACGAAAGTCTCAAGCCTCAAATTCTTGACTCCCAAATTCCCGACCCACATCGCGTATCGCTACAGCTGTGTTCCTGTTATCACCCGAACAATCTTTCTCATTTTTCCGGGCATGGTGGTTGGAAAAATGACCATGTACGAGTTGCTACACAGTAGTGGCCCCTCTATAGCGCCGGCTGCCCGCTTTAGCGCCGTTCTAATCGCTTGGCACAGACAGAACCCGCTATAGCGCCGGAAACCCGCTATAGCGCCAAACCGGCGCTACAGCGGGATGGCCCCTATATCGCCGGTATTGGCACTAACGCCTCCCTCAGTAGCGCCGGTTTCACATTTTCTTTATGCAGTAGTGATGCACTCCAGAAGGATTGTCAGCTACAGCAGCAGCGATGTCTGTGTGCCCAATTCAGTCCAAGGGACCACCACTAGTAACTTCTTGTTTTCAAGACGATACTTGAGGGTAGCTGCTGACCCTCGCGTTATCCCTGCCCCCCTCCCCGTCCGACGAACGCCTCGTGATGCGACGGTCAGCCTCTCCACCTGTTCGAGACAGGCAACATCCTTCTGTACCTTGCCGAGCTCACCGGCAAGTTCCTCCCGACCGACCCGGCCAAGAAGGCTGAGTGCCTCAACTGGCTCTTCTTCAACGTGAGCTGCCTTTGTTGGTGGTGGTGGTATTGGTGAGGGTGTCGGTGTTGGTGGTGGTGTTGGCGTTGGGATATGAACCTCTCCCCATTGATATCAAATTGGCAGCGCTATAGCTGAAATAGGAGCATTGGACTACTACATGGTACTGGATTGTTACCTCATTTGCTATGCTGTATCCTCTGGAGGGCTTTCGCGTTCTGCAGACCTTTGACTTCGTTGCGTATTGCATTGCATCCAATATTCGCCCCCATCTTTGGCGGGAAGCTCTTCGAACCTCTTTTTCGGTCGTGTTTCGCTTCGGACCAGCTTATCGTCCCTGTACCGTATATATGCACGTACAAATTCTAATTAGGTTCAGAGTGGTGAAAGAGAGACTACTACGACTACTACTGCGGTGCTAGAGAGTAGTCGATATACTGTAAGTCGGAATAGAGCATGTACGACATGTTGTCGGAGGGAAAAATGAACATCAGGAGTAACGCGTGTTTTGACTTTGTTGCTCGCCGATAGATCGGAGAGGCGCCATACTTTGGGCAGTTCGGCCACTTCACGCGCTACGCGCCGATGAAGATCGACTACGCGGTTACCAGGTGTGTACCTGTTTTCTCTTCGCGTTATATCCCTTTTGTTGTACTGCATGATGTACCCACACTAATTCCAAGTAGTTTTCACGTTAACCCTTTAATCACGCGTACACGGTAACCCCCTGCACGTACTGCAAAATGCACCCACCCTAGTTTGTACCGCAAAATGTATCCACAGAAATTCCAAGTCCTTTTTTTTTCTCGTCAACCTGTTCATCTCACGTACACGCAGTAAAACTGCACCGACACTAACTTCGAGTAGAGTTCACGTGACCCCCTTTCATTTATACCGCAGGATGTACCCACACTAGTTCCAAGTAGTTTGTCCCGAAGAACGAAATAGCGGTTCTAAAGTGGTCACAGTAGTAGTAGTATCCTTTTTAGAAGCTGTATCCCTTTTCGGGAGAGGAAACTACTTGGAACTACTTTAAATTAGTGTGGAACGTGTTCTGTAGGGAAAGAGGGTTAACAAGGCGTTTTTTAAGTCGGCGCTTCAGCAATAGAGAATGCAACGGTAGCCGGCGCCGAGTACGAGTAAGAAGTTCGGGTATAGAGTAAAAACAAAACACGTGGGTCTGGCGCAGCATGTTTCGGAGACGTCCGAGCTGCCTTGCACCGCTCACACTTCTCGACTCAAGTGTAGTGTGGCGACCTAAAAAAGGAGAAAATAGCTACCGTCACCCGTTTAGGGCGAGCAGGCAAGGGAGGGTGCAGGTGTTCAGTCATGCTGTGCGCGTGTCGATCAGCTCCTCGCGTTGCAACTCGGACACATACCCCACCTCAGCAGCTCGGACGCCTTCGTGCCGTGACTCATCAGTTTTTTTCGACGCGTTTTTCCCTCTCAAAGTCCCAAAGGGGTAAATATATGCCAGTAATGACGTGAGCTACGGTAGAGATACGTACTGACTGTAGCACCTATTTTGGCCTCCTGAGATTCCCAATTTGATAACTTTGTAATACTCTCCCTTGAAGAACTGTTTTTGACACTAAAAAAATGGATGCTTAAGCTCGGCCTTTATCTTGGGTGTCGTTCGAAAAGTTGTTGTCCACAAGACTCAACTTGAGGGCTTTATACCTCTCCCAAGAAGAACTGTTGTTGACACAAAAAGAAACGCACGCGTAAGCTCGGCCTATCTAAAAATATTCGCAAACGAAACGATTGCGGAGTGGTTGGGTAGTTTCTAAGTTTCGGGAACCCGTCAGTCCCAGTGACAAACAGAAATGGTGAAAAAAATGTTATCTGTATCGTCGCACGCGTCTCACGTATGATAATAAATCGCCTCGAGAATATTCGTGGTACGTAGCGAAACAGGTCACGTATGGACAGGAAAATGTTGAGGGCTCAGGCAGCCACTGTTGATCGATTGATTCATGATTCTCCTCCGAACTTCGTATCAAACAGCAGCACAAAACTTGACGCACATGCGAAGACTGAGGGTCCCAAGGTCCTGGGAG